>CM032491.1:7109902-7125146 GCA_019059595.1 Marasmia exigua | reverse complement strand
AACTCTGGACTTGAGAGGAAACCTATTGGGGTTGTATTCACTTGTATTACGGTACGGCTAGTCCACAAGTTAAAGGTCGCTCAGCGGGCTATGGAACGAGCAATGCTCGGCGTCTCTCTCCGAGATCTAATCCGAAATGAGGTGATCCGGCAGAGGCCCAAAGTCATCGACATTGCTCACCGGATTAGCAAGCTTAAGTGGCAGTGCGCTGGCCATATTAGCCGCAGAACCGACAACCGATGGGGTAAAAGAGTTCTAGAGTGGAGACCGCGTCTTGGCAAACGTAATGTAGGGCGCCCTCTGGCTAGGTGGAGGGCAAGATCTGGATGCTAGAAGCCATGGATAGATCACGGTGGCGAACAATTGGAGAGGCCTACGTCCAGCAGCGGACTGATGATGATGATGATTCACTGGGGAAACAGACGCTGGTAAGGCGTTCCACTCCCTGGCGGCAGTGCGCGTCGCGCATCAGGAGGATAAGCGCTTTGTACGCAATCGAAGAATATTCACTAAGAAGAGATGATAGAGTGTGACAGAAAATAAAAAGAAAAGAGAGAATAAACTTACGGCCAGGAAAAATGCGATTCCAGTCTTCATGTTGCTGTGTTGTTGGGAGGATCCAAAGATACAGTGAAGATTCCATCTTTTACCCCTGCTTATATACTCAAAAATGAACCTAATTTATTCTATTAATATGATAAATACTATGGATAAAAAAATTATAATTAGTGAAAAGTTAATGAGAAAAAATGCATCAGCATATTGAAAGGTTTAGGTTATAAGAGGTATTTTGATAAGGAAATTAATTTCTTTTCCATAAAATTTCTCCGGTGTGGAGTTACTTATCTACAATTAATTCTACAAACTTAAATTTAACATTTAATACCGATGCTAGGGTACGATGATTTAATTTACGTTTGATGAATAAAACTCGTTATTAACCGAGTTCAAAAAAAATTAGGTTCTCAATTCGACATGTATATATATATTTTATATTTGTTTGCCGATTACTCTGCCATTTATGAAACGATTTAAATGATTTCTTTTAGTTGGAAAGAAGATAGTTCCGGATTAGCACCATAATTAGGATATCAGGATCTGATGACGGGATCCTGGAAAAACTGAGGGAAACTCTCGAATTTTATAGGGACATGTAATGTTTTTGTATAATGTATAATAGGGTCCACTCGTGACCACGGCTGCTGTAACGTAGCCGAAACGTCGAGCCAAATATGTGAGTACACAATGTTGTTTCACATAATAAATATCGCTTTAATCCCCGTATTGATACATTATAGTTATAACTTGGAATGTTTTCTAACGTGTTCAGTTATTCCAGGATCGTAAAAGTAAATTTCGTATAATTCAAATAGAGTACGTCTATTTTTAAAGAAACCCTCAGTAGCCCAATCACATAATTTAGTTTTTGTATTGTTTAATTTGATTTTTTTCTTTGTAAGCATCGATTCAAACTAGTTTTCAATAACCTCAAACAAAGTATTGTATATGAATGTTATCATTCTTACTTACTTGCATCAGGGAAACCTTGGTTTCAACATTTCCATTAATTTTTTCCACACGGCTGGTGATATAATAATAATATAATATTTTCACAACATCACATACATTGATCTGACTCCGAGATAGGTAGCTCAAGCACCTGTGTTACGGATATCAGAATCAACAGTGTTTAAGGTGACGGGTAGGGCACACTAGCGACACCAATCGATTCTAATTATAGCTACTAAACCAGATCTATTTTAATACTTATACTATTTATTAAATAGCCATGCACAAATGCGGACCCAACATTTGTACGCGAAAAATTGATTCACGCTAAAAGTGACGGCTTTTGGCGGTAATCAATTTTTCGCGTACAAAAACGGACCCAACATTTGTGCATGGTTATTTAATAAATAGTATAAGTGTTTGCTGAGAGCTTGTAACCTCGAAATTGTTTACAATATATCCGGATTAGTGGCTAAAAATTAAAATTGATTGGCGTCGCTAGTGTGCACTACTCGTCACTTAAATAAAAGTAGAGGGGGCAGTCGCAAGACGGTGCAGTCGAAAACAGCTATCTGTCAGGATGTTGAAGTTAGGCCAAGCGCAGTGAGTCATCATCATCATCATCATCAGCCTATCGCAGTCCACTGCTGGACGTAGGCCTCTCCAATTGTTCGCCACTGTGATCTATCCATGGCTTCTCGCATCCAGCTCTTGCCAGCCATCCTGCGCAGATCGTCCCCCCACCTAACCAGAGGGCAGAGCGCAGTGAGTTCTACCTCCAAATTCCAAATCAGTCAAAAACTACGCTCCCAGTTCTAACCTCACCAGCTGGGTTTCTGCACCAAAGGTGCCAGCAAAGCTGCCACCCACGCAGCCCGAGCCCTCTTAACCCAAAATAGGAGTGAGGTGCTTTTAAAATTAGACGTAAATATTTTCTACGTAAAAAAATCGCCTTCAAATACCACGAACTAAAAAGTGTTCACTTCAAATAATATTTTATAAAAGTACACTCATGAAAAGGTGTTACCGAAGTCGGCGCCTAATCCCTGTTGAATAATTGAATGAGTTGTGTTACAAGATAGTATTGGGCGCCGACTTCGGTAGTTCGTGGTTCTTGAAGGTGTTTTTTTTTCGCAGAATTTTTTTTTTCATGCTTTTTAGTGCACCATTATTTGGCATTCGTCAGCGGAGCCACAGAATTAATACAATCAGGCGTAAATACTGGTGCAGCTTTGAAAAAAGATACAAAAACAAAAACATTACGTGTGCCTATAAAGTTTTGAGGGTTCCCTCAATTTTTTCAGGGTCCGATCATCAGATCCTGTTTTCCTTATCATGGTACCGTACCGAGACTATCTACTTTCTTAATAAAAAAGAATCATCTAAATCGGTTCATAAATGGCAAAGTAATTGGTGAAAAAACATAAAAAATTTAGGAGTCGAATTGAGAACCTCCTCCTTTTTATGAAGTCTCATAAAAAAAAACCCTTTTAATTCTGTTTTAGTGTTCCTACTTAAACAAATAAAAAAATGCCCCCGAAATTTATAACTACCCTTTTCAGTGCTATAATAGCCATTCCAAACTCCTCTACAGAGCCAACGAGCTCAACTCCGCCATCAACTGGCAGCAGGGTGACCCACTCCGTGACAGCTTGTCCCCCAACAGGAGATCAGAAATCATTTCTTAATTCAAAATTGTAGCTCCCAACATTAAAATCCTTTCAGAAACCAGCCCTCATCTTTTGGGGTCACCAATCTTTAAAAGTGCTGTTATTTCGCTTGTAAAAATCAATAGCAAACTTGAACGAGTGTTCAGGTCACTTTCTTGAAATTTATCCTCATTCAGCGCTTTTCATTTTAAAATTCTGTCTTTTTGTACCTAAATTTAATTATCTTTTACGCTGCTGTACTCTGTGGAAATTCCAAAATATAACCCAAAATGAACATCATTCTTAAAATGTATATGGAAAAAGTCCTGAACATCAACCTCCTAGATAAGTCCTGGATCCAAGCGTCCTTGCCCAGCCGTTTTCGGGCATCAGGATACGCAAAACTACCGATGTTGCTCTACCGGATCTATCAATGTGCCGGCAAACTTGGAGCCGAACGGAATTTTACATGATGATGGCGAGACCAGACGGATTGTCTCTCATCCCTTGGAAGATGTGACGTGCTTTCGTGAGGGATAAATAAATAAATAAATCTTTATATTGCAAAAGTTAACAAATGTTATACAGTACCGGTAGCCCCCAAACTAGGTAATCCTGTCTCTTGGGGACTAGAGTTGATGTTTTACATGACGGCGTTGTTAGCTTCATCATCATCATCATCATCAGCAACCCACATTCGTCCACTGCTGGACATAGGTCTTCCCTAATGCACGCCACTGCTCCCGATTTTCGGCCACTCATCTAGCCCACACCAGCCAGCCTTCGAATGTCATCATCCCATCTTGTCGCAGGGCGTCCTACACTACGCTTACCGAGTCGCGGTCTCCACTCAAGGACTTTACGGCTCCAACGGCTGTCAGTTCTGCGGCTAATATGACCAGCCCACTGCCACTTCAGTTTGCTAATTCAATAATTGTTGTTAGCTTATTTTAGATTTATATACCTATTTTAAATAGTTACATTTATAATGTATATACCTACGATAGTGACACAATCTAATATTATATTTAATTTTGATTAACAAAAATACACTCTTAAGAAAGATAATGTTGTTGTTGTACCATCTGTTGTATTATATTTCTGTGCAATGAAGATAATCTATCTGTCTATCAAACTCCTGATGGATAGTTGACTAAGAGTGGGTGTTTGTGTTAGGGTTTTTGTGTGTGTGTATGTGCGTGTGTGCGTGCGTGCGTGCGTAAGTGCGTGCATGCGTACGTGCGTAAGTGCATGCGCGTTTGTGTGTGTGCGTGTGTATGTGCGTGCGTGCGAGCGTGCGTGCTTGAGTGCATGCGTGCGTGCGTGCGTGCATGCATGCGTGCGTGCGTAAGTGCATGCGCGTGTGAGTGTGTGTGTGTGTGTGTGTGTGTATGCGATGGGGCGGAGCCTGGTCATTTGAAGTTTGAAGGCCATGTAGTTTGAAGAAGCCATTCAAACAGCTTCGGTTTGACCTCATTTGAATGGTTATTTGTTTGATGTCACACAATGCTACAATTTTATTGTAAATCGAAGAAAAAAGATATTTTTGGTGTCTTTTAGCAAAAGAGGTAGTTATAGAGGGCGTCTTAATTCTAAATGTCCGTTTTGCGAGAAGATCCACGTACTCTAAGGAAATACGAACCGCTTTGTGGGTCGTCATGACAGCTTTCTGAATGTACAGTTTCCGTACACTAAGGACACGCGCCTCAGAGTACAGAGTAAAAGTAGGATAGCACCTTGGTTTTTTGAGCATAACTTTTAACACAGCTCTCCGTGCTCTTTCGATTCGTATCATTGAGGTTTTGTCGATACCTCCCCAAGCAGATATAGCATAGCTGAGAACAGATTGACAGAGCCCAAGATAAACAAACCTTAATACCTTTCGTCCGCAACATCGCGTAGTAGTAACATGCTATTTATTATTTTACGTACCCGGTTAGATAGCGAAACTATGTGTGGGTAAAAATTTAGGTTTTCATCAATTTGTATGCCGAGGTATTTAATAGCCTGTCCCTGGCTGATAGAATCACAGTTACATGCGGTTCGGAAGTCGACACTGGTGGCAACAGTACAGGATCTGAGGTGAATTGGGACTGATCTTGGTTTAGATGCCGCGGTTTTGTGAAAGCTTATAAATTTAGTTTTGCCAGTATTGAGAGTGAGTAAATTAATTTCCAACTAGCGTGACACAATAGCTAGCCCTGCCTTGGCTCTCTGGAATGTTTGAGGCCATGATGCGCCGTCAAAAAAAATAGCCGTGTCGTCGGCATAACATTTCACCTCAGCATTAGCCATGGGGAGAGATGGAAGATCATAAATGTAGACGTTGAATAAGGTTGGTCCTAAAACGGTACACCAAAAAGGATTCTCCGAGTGTCGCTTACTACATTATTTACACGGACGCATTGCCGGCGGTTTGTAAGGTAGCTCTCAAACCAACTCAGAGGTAGACCTCTGACTCCTGTATTTTCCAGCTTGCGCAGTAATATTGGAATTGAATAATGTCAAATGCTCTAGCCAGGTCCAAGAACACACCAATACAGCACTTGCCTGAGTCAAGGTGTCCGACAACTATAGAAGTCAACTAACCTACCGCATGGTCTGTGGATCTGTCTTGCCTGAAACCATATTGTCGTTCATTGAAAATATTGTGGGAGTTTAGGTATGCTGAAAAATGTTTTTGAACTGCCTTTTCTAGTAGTTTTGATAGTACGCTTAGTACAGAGATTGGTCGGTAATTATCGGGAGAGTACCTGGCGCCTGCTTTGTGCACAGGTGAACACCTGCGTCGACACTCTGGCACCGTCTCATTTTCCCGAGACTACGAGGAGGGACGGAGCTGTGGCTGACGCCGCAGACAGACTGAAAGCTGGAAAGATCCGTCCGTATCCGTATGGTGTGAATTTGTAATTTTAACTGTCAATTTCTTAATCTCCTTAAAATTACACAAAATATTTTCAATCCAAGTATCAACTACTTCGGCTCATCAAAAGGTGTTGTAAATCAAAAGATTTAAAACAAAGTAAGAACTGACTGTTTTCTAAGATGTTAATATTGAAATCCCCACATATTACAATTACTTGCTTGTTGCAATTAGTTGCTTTCCTCAACACATCCTCCATGGCAGACTCAAAGTTATGGTAGTTACCAGAGGGAGGTCTGTATCTCTAATTCTCTAATCTAATCTAATCTCTACACAAAATAATTCAATCGTTCGTTCAGTTGAAAGTGCGACTATGTCTTTACGCTCCTTTGGTTGTTATGAATTATGTAATAATAAAGTTATAATTTATTTCTGCTGCATGTAACATATCCTGCGCACGTGGCTGATCGGTGAGATTGGCCGCCATGGAAGTAATCTGTTGGATGTTTTTTTACCTGCTAGTCAAAATTTTTACCGGCAACTATCCTTTCACAGAGTATTGTCAAGGGATAGGATAGCTGGGTGTGTCCGTGAATATTTATATCTCTTTAACTGAGTGTTCTACCAACAATTCTGAACTTGTTCTATGACGTTTGGAAATTTGCATGAAAAATAAACTAATCATACAAAGTCGGTCGCGTGACTTGAGTCAGTTTAAATAGGGAGGCAAACATTTTTTCGACGAATTTCGAAAAGTCATAGAACAAATGTTGTCCAGAATGGTTGGTAGAATACATGGTTAAAGGGATGTAAATGTTCACAGATACACCCTGTGTAGACACACATTTAAGAATTACCTATAGTACACACACACATTAGGTACACAAGACAAAGCTGACGTCCGCGGCACTCACTCAGCTGGTCTCATTGAAAACCAGGGCTTTGATATACTATGACTATGATCGGATATATGGGCGCTTCTTTACCTAAACTTCAACAATCCTGAATTAAATCTTTCCTAAAGTTGTCATTCTCAGGCCCAGTATGACGAGTGGGACCATGAGTAAACATGAAAATTAGACCCAAAAGTTTATGAAAAGTAGTAGAAGACGTGGTTAAAGGGATGTAAATGTTCACAGATACACCGTGAACGTATAAAACTGTTGTATTGGTTGAATCTGTGCTAAGTGATTTTAAAGCTATGGGTATAGGTAGACTTGCTCTCGCAAGGCGAGAGAGATAGAGGAGGGTTTACCGAGGAATAACCTGGTGGCTTACAATGAACCTAACGATACAACTGAATCGGAGTTTCCCTCCTTTTCAAACGCGCTGTGTTTAATGCGACAGGTCTCGTTCGTTTCGGGACAGGTTCATTGTAAGTCAACTGGTGTTAAGATATCATACACACGTGATAGAAACAATCAAAATACGATACCAAAAATACTTTATTCAGTGTAAGTCCGTACAGAAAATAATGAATAAAAAATTTACGACTTTCGATCCATTTATACCGAGAAGAATGACAATTTTAATTTGGATGACAATGCAATATTAGTTTTTAAATTCTCATTTATAACCATAAACCGTTGCTAATATTTTTTGTAGTTCCATAATGTTCATATGTGAATCAGTTGTTCATACACGTTCCGTGTTTTGTTGGGTTATTCTGTAAAATAAATATAATAAGGTTCATAACGCTTCATGCATCGAAAACAACACTTAATTTGGTATTTCCCTACATCAAAAGAATTTCGAAACTTTTTCGTTCTAGCATTATTTCGTATTACAAGGGGGCCGCTTGAACCATGGTTGAGGATTTAGCAAGTATGGTACCTTAATTGGTACCGTAATTAAATTTTTAAAATTTCTGAAAAACGTTATAATAAATGTTTCATTTGATATTAGGCTGATATTCTCGACAGCAATAATCAAATTATTAGTTATTCCAAATAAACAAGAAGATACTTACAGACACGAGCACCGGCGTTAATGGCAACATTGGCACCTAAAGCAAAAAAAAAAAGACTGGTAAGTCGAATGGTACCCTTCAATCAATGAGAGCTCAGATAAGTAGATCATCATCATTACAGCCAACAGACACGCAGTGCTGGAATAGGCCTCCCCCACTGTTCTCCACACAGATCGGTCCTGTGCAGCCCGCATCCAATGGATTCCTGTTATCTTAATTTCAATGTGAGGAGGAAAGCCAAGTATAAAGGGGCGGAAGACTGTTTTGCTTCTCTTTTCCTTCTCGACCCCCCGGATGAAGTTTAGATTTTGTGGCCCCCTAAACCGAAAAGGGCCACCCCCCCTGCTACGCTACGCTACTAGACAAAATGACCCCCTCTATCAAAGAATTTGGTGACAATGTTGTCAGCGTCGTCGTAACATGCGTACAGATGACATCGCCAAAGTGGTGAATAATAGTGTAGTTATATGTAGTTGTCGTTAGCTCCCTAGGCTTGAGAGACAGCCAGTGCTCTGGACGGCTTTGCCAAGAACATGTCAGATAGTGGGTGAAGCTTATAGCATCAAAAATGTTGTAAAGTTACCTCCTCCGCCAACTATTTGGGTATCTCCTCTGCCAGTCGGGTCAAGGATCAGAGTGACGAGTTGTTTATCTAAGTTCAATTTCGTTACGACGAGCTTGCCAGCGGTGTTGATGACGGCGTCCACGAGCGTTTCACCAGTTCCTACAACGCTATTGACCAGACCTGGTAGAAAAAAGGATAAAATGATTAAACTTCAAACTCTTCATGGTGAATGCTTATTAAGCCTAGTATTCAAGTGGACTTCTACAGGGCTATTTGTAAACAGTTACTTATGTACCATTTGAAAAAAATTGTGATTCCTTGTGACTATGAGTATAAAGCTCAAAATTGAGTGTTGATGGCGAATTTCCTAGGTAAAAAAGATCGAATATTTTGTATCTACCTGCAGCGGCACTCCCGAGTCTTTGGGCTAATTGTTCCGCGGTGATAGCCACGTTGCGAACAACGTTGCCTGCTCCGTCGACAACAGTTCCGACAGCACCTAAGAAAAGAAAGCGATAGAAAATATTATAAAATATATTAAATAACATATTGCGCATAAGCGTGAGTTAAACTTTTGATATAAGTATTATCAATTCTGTCTATGGAAGGTTATAAGTTTGAATACTGTCTTACGAATTTGAAAATTGGTTGGTAAATTATAAACTCAAATAAAAAGCTATATTCGTTATATCAACATTAACCGATTTTTTAAACAATGGTAGCTCAGTGGATAGCATGCGGAAATTAAGAGGTTCGAATCCGAGCTCTGGATTTTTCAAATCTATGTGCGTATTTATACCAGTAGCTCGGAATTTCCTTTTCCATGACATAGCATATTATAGAAAGTATATTTTATAGTTACCAGTAGCGGCATCAATTATGTTGCGTACTCCGGTGCCAACATTACCGTTGGCTCCGAGACTCGCGTCGACAGAAACTGTAAAAACCATATCAAGATTTAAAAAAACAGTGTAAGAGTTAAAAACAATAAATTCACTTAAAAATTCCCAACAACGAAAATCGTAGAAATCAAAGCAAATAAAAATTTTGTTGATAGATATTATTAATCTTGGTTTAAGTTACCTGAAACGCCGTTAGTCGTTTGCCCTGTGATTTGTCCATTTGCGTTCACAGTCAACACGACATTTCTGCCAAGTCTATCGACAAATGATATTAATCTGTTGCCATTTGAAAGGACTCTCTCAGCGATGTTTGTGCCGCCCGCTCTGACAATATTGTCAATGATTCCTGTAAGTAAAAAGTGTACATGAAAATAACAATGGCGAACCCTCATTTTATGTTACTATATTTTTATACGTCTTGATATGAAAAATATGTTATAATATACAGCTTGAGTTCCTCAACCAATTGACGTTAGGTACACGATTTTCGTAAGCCTGCAAATAAAGATATTTCAGTCTGAAGTTTTTGAGGTTATGTCCGAACAAATATTAATTAATTGAACAAAAATCTTAATATTTTACAGTTTTTATGTCCAATAATCTACAGACAGTACTTTTAACAGAGTTCCAAGAAGGCAGGGGATTCCTTTGACCAGGTGATATCACATGTGAAACCCTAAAATTTTTTGACTACATTGATTAGTGTGATACAGTAGCTAAACTTATTTTTTTTGTTTTCAATACCAGGACACTTCAAGTAAAATATAAAAAATGATGCACTTATATTCGTTAATTTAAGTATGAAAGAGCTCAAGGGCTCTCCACTCAAGGACTCAAGATTCCTACCCTGTATATTAGGCATATAATTATGAGTTCCTTTTTAAATAATAATATTTTTCCGTACACTCAGTCTGGACTAGATTAGTATAAAAAATCTTATTAATTTATAAGAGATTATTTCGTAATTATTTTAAGACGCTAACAAATATTTTGCTATTAGTCTTTGAGTCTTAATTAAAATGTAAAGAACCGGGTAGATGATATTTATTTTATTTTAGTTTTAGTATTTATTGTTATAGCGGCAACAAAGTTACATAATTTGGAGACAGACAGTCGGAGAGCGAAGTCTTAGTAAGTAATCATCATCATTATCATCATCATCATCATCAGCCCATTTAAGTCCCCACTGCTGGGGCACGGGCCTCCCTCAATCCCATGAGGGGTAATTGCCATACTCACCACTCTTGGCAGACGGGTTGGCGAGGGTTTTGATATAAATGCAGAGTTTTCCTTCTCTGGGTGATGATCATGCTTTACCTTAGTCGCCTTTTACGACACCTCGGTAAGAGTGAGGGTGGCCTATTCTACTCTGCCGGGGACCACACGGCTATAAATTTCCTAGTAAGTAATAAACAACTTTAAAAAAGGAATAGTTCAGAGCTCTCTCGGCCAGGTTAGGGCAGGTGACGCCCCCAATCAACTTTGCGATCAATGTTGACCACAGCTATTTTATGACTGCGAGTATACTGTACTATTTGGAGCTAATATTTTGTATCTACCTGTACCACCAGAAATTAAGTCGCGAACTGCGTTCCCTGCTCCGCCGACAATAGCTCCGACACCATCTATAAAAATAATGTTTAGTTTATTACATATCCGATTAGAAGTATTAAACATTTATAAAAGAAAAATATTGTAATTTCAAAATGCACACAAATTATCAACTATTGAAACACAAAGGCGCGTCCACACGCTTGCCTAACAGACCGGCAAACAGCTCACAAGCGTGTACCTGGGCGTTTGCTGTTTGCGCTCGTCATATTTGCTAAACGCTCGTCCAGAGTAAGACAGAAAGATACTCTGTATTGTACAAGAGGTTACAGAACTCGATGTCATAGAAAAATACGATCTCGGCGAACGCGTAGAAAGGAGTGGCGCCCGCAAAGATCAACTCTGCTATCAATATTGACCACAATTATTTGATGACTACGAGAATTGTGTGTGTACAAGTATTTTGTATCTACCGGCAGCAGTTGTCAGTACATCTCGCGCGCCAGTTGCTACGTTGCCAACAATGTTGCCTGCTCCGTCGGCAACAGTTCTGACTGCACCTATTAAAAGAAAGTTATAGACAATATTATGAAATAGTTATAAAATATATTACATAACATATTGCGCTTAAGTGTGAGCTGATCTTTTGATATAAGCATTTTAATTATATTTGAGGAAAATTGTAGTTTTAAGTTTGAATACTGTCTTACGAATTTGAAAACTGATTTGTTAAATTATAACATAATTGGCTGGAACATAATAATTATACTCTATTGTACAAAACGTTTCATAACTTAATGCCATGGTTATAGGTATATGTGATCTTGGCGGTTTTATTTTTATTTAATTTATTTATTTGGCACATCAATAATATAAACTTTTATCATTCATAGCCACCTCTTCCAGATAATCTTGAGGTCGAGGAAAAGTACAGCGGATTATTTTTCAATTCAAATTTCTTTATTGCAGACAACATACATAGGTCCATAGCTTAAAAAACTAAATAATAGGGTTAGTAAATAGGTACTTAGAGTGTTTTTATTTTATTTATTTATTAAGATTACTCATTGTACCATGTACCTTAGGGACACTTTTCGATTTACTCCTTTTTAAAACAGCCTTAAAATTACGCATTGCTTATAAATTATGTACCTATTTTATTGTACAAACTAACAGCTTTAACATCGCACAAAACATAAAAATTCGATGGTTTACTTAAAATAAAGAATCGATTAAAATGAAATGGTGAAGAGTCGTCTCGGTCAGGCGAACGTGTAAAGAAGGGTGGCGCCCCAAACGATCAACTCAGCGATCAACGTTGATCGCAGAGTTGATCGACCACAGATATTTTATTACTGCGAGTATACTGTACTGAATGGTGCGAATAATTTGTATCTACCTGTAGCATCACCCACTAACTGTCCCGCGCCAGTAGCTAAGTCCCGAACAAGGTTGCCTGCTCCATCGGCAATAGCTCCGACACCACCTATAAAAATAATGTTTAGTTTATAACATCTCCGATTAGGAGTATTAAACATTTAAAAAAGAAAAATATTGTAATTCCAAAATGCACAAAAACGATCTGCTATTGAAAAACAAAGGCGCGAACACACGCCCTAACAGACCGGCAAACCGCTCACAAACGTGTGCTGTTTGCGCTCGTCATATTTGCCAAACGCTCGTCCAGAGTAAGACAAAAAAGGTACTCTGTATTGTACAAGAGGTTACAGAACTCGATGTCATAGAAAAATACGATCTCGGCGAACGCGTAGAAGGGAGTGGCGCCCGCAACGATCAACTCTGCGATCAATATTGACCACAATTATTTGTTGACTACGAGAATTGTGTGTGTACGAGTATTTTGTATCTACCGGCAGCAGTTGTCAGTACATCTCGCGCGCCAGTTGCTACGTTGCCAACAATGTTGCCTGCTCCGTCGGCAACAGTTCTGACTGCACCTATTAAAAGAAAGTTATAGACAATATTATGAAATAGTTATAAAATATATTACATAACATATTGCGCTTAAGTGTGAGCTGATCTTTTGATATAAGCATTTTAATTATATTTGAGGAAAATCGTAGTTATAAGTTTGAATACTGTCTTACGAATTTGAAAACTGATTTGTTTAGTTATAACATAATTGGCTGAAACATAATAATTATACTCTATTGTACAAAACGTTTCATAACTTAATGCCATGGTTATAGGTATATGTGATCTTGGCGGTTTTATTTTTATTTAATTTATTTATTTGGCACATCAATAATATAAACTTTTATCATTCATAGCCACCTCTTCCAGATAATCTTGAGGTCGAGGAAAAGTACAGCGGATTATTTTTCAATTCAAATTCAATTCAAATTTCTTTATTGCAGACAACATACATAGGTCCATAGCTTAAAAAACTTAATAATAGGGTTAGTAAATAGGTACTTACGAGTGTTTTTATTTTATTTATTTATTAAGATTACTCATTGTACCATGTACCTTAGGGACACTTTTTCGATTTACTCCTTTTTAAAACAGCCTTAAAATTACGCTATTGCTTATAAATTATGTACCTATTTTATTGTACAAACTAACAGCTTTAACATCGCACAAAACATAAAAATTCGATGGTTTACTTAAAATAAAGAATCGATTAAATGAAATGGTGAAGAGTCGTCTCGGTCAGGCGAACGTGTAAAGAAGGGTGGCGCCCCAAACGATCAACTCAGCGATCAACGTTGATCGCAGAGTTGATCGACCACAGATATTTTATTACTGCGAGTATACTGTACTGAATGGTGCGAATAATTTGTATCTACCTGTAGCATCACCCACTAACTGTCCCGCGCCAGTAGCTAAGTCCCGAACAAGGTTGCCTGCTCCATCGGCAATAGCTCCGACACCACCTATAAAAATAATGTTTAGTTTATAACATCTCCGATTAGGAGTATTAAACATTTAAAAAAGAAAAATATTGTAATTCCAAAATGCACAAAAACGATCTGCTATTGAAAAACAAAGGCCCGAACACACGCCCTAACAGACGGCAAACCGCTCCCAAACGTGTGCTGTTTGCGCTCGTCATATTTGCCAAACGCTCGTCCAGATGTAAGACAAAAAGATACTCTGTATTGTACAAGAGGTTACAGAACTCGATGTCATAGAAAAATACGATCTCGGCGAACGCGTAGAAGGGAGTGGCGCCCGCAACGATCAACTCTGCGATCAATATTGACCACAATTATTTGTTGACTACGAGAATTGTGTGTGTACGAGTATTTTGTATCTACCGGCAGCAGTTGTCAGTACATCTCGCGCGCCAGTTGCTACGTTGCCAACAATGTTGCCTGCTCCGTCGGCAACAGTTCTGACTGCACCTATTAAAAGAAAGTTATGGAAAATGTTATGAAATATAAATTACATTATATAACATATTGCGCTTAATATTCAGTGTAAGCTAAACTTTTGTTTTTTTTTTATGTGATAGTGGTAAATATGTAAACAGATGCTGCCATACCGACAGCTAGTTTGTAATACATGTCACTGGATGGCGCTACTGCGCCAGCCAATTATAGCGCAAGCTGTTTCTGATTCTCTCTCTTCTCCTGTTGCCATTTTGCGTGCCTGTTGTTCTTTTTATACAATAAATATTTTATACTTCTTTTTTACGAGTTTACTATTCTAGAACGGACCCTCTGGACCCTTTTCAGATAGAGATCACCTGATGGTAAGCGATGGATTTAAGTTTTTTCAATTTTATTTCTGGAGATTATATATAAGTTTGAATACTGTCCTACTAATTTGAAAATTGATGTGTAAATTTCCCTTCTAAATAAAAATATCTGTTTTAACTGTCGCGTTGCATTATCATCGTCAGCCCATTTAAGTCCCCACTGCTGGGGCACGGGCCTCCCTCAATCACATGAGGGGTAATTGCCATACTCACCACGCTTGGCAGAAGGGTTGGCGAGGGTTTTTATATAAATGCAGAGTTTTCCTTCTCTGGGTGCTGATGCTCATGCTAGCAGCTTTACCTTAGTCGCCTTTTACGACACCTCGGTAAGAGTGAGGGTGGCCTATTCTACTCTGCCGGGGACCACACGGCATGTTGCGTTATACAAATAATTAATGTTCACGGGTCAAGCTGTGTGTACTTACATATAATAATAACCGCGTTGTGTACATTAATTATTTTTAAAAAGCTCTGTTTTTTATATCAACTTCGACAAGTTGGGAAAACAATTG
>CM032491.1:7086138-7103027 GCA_019059595.1 Marasmia exigua | reverse complement strand
CTACTGACAAACAGTGCCCACGGCTCTGACTGCGCCATCAGCTAGGCCACCGACAAGGTTGCCAGCTCCGGTGGCAAGATTGCCTACAGCATCTATGAAAATAAGGATAAAATTATATAAATTTAAAATTTACAAAACCCCCGACACAACTGAAGCTCTTTCAAGTGATACCTATATTGAGACAGTTGGAACAACAAATAGGTTATTCGTCATATTCTGACGGCGGCCATCTTGGATTTGAATTTTTTTACAATCAATATATTCTGCTACTCAAGCCATTTTATATGATACCCATATTGTGGGAGTTGTGTTAAAACATAAAATCCAAATCTTTGTGACGGCGGCCATCTTGGATCGATTTTTATCCAACATAGCTAAGAACACTCCATTTTCCAACGGTCTATTCAAACGATTCGGTGACCCATTTGGATCAGTGGCAATGAACGCTGCCTCTGGTGCAAGGGTTGCGGGTTCGATCCCCGCACAGTACAAACATTTGTGTGCATAAATATGTCTGTTTGTAAGGGTGTTTTCTTTGTATTATAAGTATTTATTTACAAAAGAAAAGTATTAATGTATATATTTGTAATTTCGCTGTTGGTTCTGATATCCGTAACACAGGTGCTTGAGCTGCCTATCTCGGAGTCAGATCAATGTATGTGATGTTGTGAAATATTTATTTATTTAATATTATTTATTTTAATTTACTCACCACCAGCGCCCCTCACTGCAGAACCTAGAATTGATAATATTCGTGTTTATCCTGATATTTAGTAGTTATTACTTATTATAAATCGCGATCTAAAGTTATTACCGTACTAAAGCTCAAGACCCGCTCCAATAAGCATTGATAAAAGGCGCGGGCATAAGTTTATTTCCGGAATTTTTCTTTGAACGCGTTTAGAAATAAGGGGGACAAAGTCTAGGATATTCATCGATATGTGATATACGCGGAATGAGTGAGACATATTTTAACATTAACAAAAATAACATATTGTTTATTTAGTACTTACCGACTCCTTGAGCAAGACCGCTAAGCAAACCTGAAAAAAAAACAAATAGTGATTGTAGAACTGAAACTCTTGTGGCTTATTGCCAAGGAGCCATAATATCGAAAGAAACAGTTGAAATTTCACTGACACAAATAATAACAACCGAAGTCCCTGAACACCCTACGACCCTGCGCCCCCGAATTCTCTGAACACCCTAAGGGAGTTACCACACTGGCAGAGAATACCTATTTCCTCCTAGAAGATGTTTCCTACTGGTATTGGCTCATCTTCGAAGAATGAACTATAGGCCAACGCTTGACCACAATCTCATCTGATGGAAGGAAAGTGACGATGAGGTCTAGGATGTAACGCGTTCGCCTATAAGATGCTCTTGCCTTAAATAATAACAACCGAAGTCCCTGAACACCCTAAGGGAGTTACCACAATGGCGGAGGATACCTATTTCCTCGTAGAATATGTTTCCCCCTGGTATTGGCTCATCTTCGAAGAAAGCGATCTTTTTTATGATGGAAAGTGACGATGCTTTTGCCTTAAAGATGTCCAGATTGTAGTGGTCCGCAAAAACAGACCCTGGCAAGGAATTCCATTCCTTAGCTGTCGCATTATGAATGTGGAAGCGAATCGCTTCGTACGGATAAGGGGTAAGCCAACAACGTATGGATGAATCCCTTGCCGCGCCTTGTTGTGCGGTAATGGTGCTGGATTTCTATCCCTGTACGTGATTATCACCTACTTCGTATAATTTGGAAACCTTACCTCGAGGCCTAGTACCGATGTTGCCGCCAGCTGTTACGCCGATTTCAACTTGTGGCTGAATAGTCAGGCCGCCATTGGCATCAACGGTAAGATCTGGTCTGGTTGGGCTGCGGGCAGCACAGGCCGCGATGCCGATCTAAAACAAGCGAAACACAACCTGTAGCTTTCCTTTATTATAATAGGCACCTATTTATTGAAGGCATTGAAGAAAGGTGGCAGACGTAGTCAAAATTGTGGCGAAACTCAAGTGGCAATGGGCGGGACAAATAGCCTGAAAGACTGACTCGTGGTGAAGGGAAATGCTGAAGTGGAGGCCATGGCATCTGAAAAGACCCATCGGAAGGCCACAGATAATATGGAGAGATAACATAGCCAAGATTGGCGGGCACTACTGGACTTCCACTGCCCAAAATAGGATAGGATGGAGAAGATTGAAGGAGGCCTACACCAAATCGGTTCAAAACGGCTCTTAAACCTGAATGATAATGATGATGATTCATCGAATTCATTTCCATGAGCTTACACGATAGTATTGGGATTGAATTTTATTTGTGATGAATATGTTGTCAAATGTTTTGAAAAATTCGACCTATACGCTGTACTTTAGGAGTTACGGCCAGAATTAGATTGGGAGGGAGGGGAGGGGGGGACAAACGAAGGGCATCCGGGAAATTTTCGACGATTTTCCAACAACAAAAAAAAATGGCCGGCATCGCATTAGCGATCTCTCTGATTTCGCGGATGTTAATGGGCGGCGATGATTGCTTTCCATCAGGTCTCGCTTGCTCGATTGTCGCCTCTAGCATAAAAAAAAGCAAATGTTGTTTAGAATGGTTTGTAGTAGACGTGGTTAAAGCGGTCTAAAGGTCTACCATATAGATTCTTAAGTAACCCAAAAATAGGAATGAGAAGGTGTTTTTCATAGAGTAACTTACACATACTGAGATACAGGCATCAGTCGGCTAGCCAGGGCTAGTGCTATTTAGTGGAAACGACCAACACTCAACAGCTATGTAGGTAATACGACCACCTTCGAGAATCAGCCAGGGAGAAGATTAAATAAAATATCAGAAATAATTTTATTTTCTATATAATAAAATTCCCAACAATTTTCATACTTTATTAAAATTGCTAAAGTGGCCAGGCGGCTTGAGGCCATTGTTTCGGAAACACGTTTGCTAGTACGATGTAAAAGTGCATAGTGACATCTACCGAAACAACGCAGTACCATCTGTTTGATTGCTTTTTAAAGCTTCACCTGCTTTTTACAAACTGCCTTAAACGAAAACCGCTGAACTATTTTTCCCATACTAAGGAGCAGAGTACTAATGACCCTGGAGTTTTTCTTTATTGATGATGGGTTTACTCTTGGCTCCACACTGAACTCTGGACTTGAGAGGAAACCTATTTGGGGTTGTATTCACTTGTATTACGGTACGGCTGGTCCACAAGTTAAAGGTCGCTCAGCGGGCTACGGAACGAGCAATGTTTGGCGTCTCTCTCCGTGATCGAATCCGAAATGAGGTGATCCGGCAGAGACCCAAAGTCATCGACATTGCTCACCGGATTAGCAAGCTTAAGTGGCAGTGGGCTGGCCATATTAGCCGCAGAACCGACAACCGATGGGGTAAACGAGATATAGAGTGGAGACCGCGTATTGGCAAACGTAATGTAGGGCGCCCTCTGGCTAGGTGGAGGGACGATCTGCGCAGGATGGCTGGCAAGAGCTGGATGCGAGAAGCCATGGATAGATCACGGTGGCGAACAATTGGAGAGGCCTACGTCCAGCAGTGGACTGTGATAGGCTGATGACGATGATGATTCACTGGGGAAACAGACGCTGGTAAGGCGTTCCACTCCCTGGCGGCAGTGCGCGTCACGCATCAAGAGGATAAGCGCTTTGTACGCAATCAAAGAAATTCACAAAGAAGGGATGATAAAGTGTGACAGAAAATAAAAAGAAAAGAGAGAAAAAACTTACGGCCAGGACAAATGCGATTCCAGTCTTCATGTTGCTGTGTTGTTGGGAGGATCCAAAGATACAGTGAAGATTCCAGCTTTTACCCCAGCTTATATACTCAAATATGAACCTAATTTATTCTATTAATATGATAAATAGTATGGAAAAAAAAATTGATAATTAGTAAAAAGTTAATGAGAAAAATTGCATCAGCATACGGGTTTAGGTTATAAGAGGTATTTTGATAAGGAAATTAATTTCTTTTCCATAAAATTTCTCCGGTGTGGAGTTACTTATCTACAATTAATTCTTCAAACTTAAATTTAACATTTAATACCGATGTTAAGGTACGATGATTTAATTTACGTTTGATGAATAAAACTCGTTTTTAACCGAATCCAAAAAAAATGCCGATTACTCTGCCATTTATGAACCGATTTAGATGTTTTTTTTTAGTGGGAAAGAAGATAGTCCCGGATTAGCACCATAATCAGGATATCAGGATCTGATGACGGGATCCAGGAAAAACTGAGGGGAACTTTTAAAATTTTATAGGGACACGTAATGTTTTTGTATCTTTTTTCAAAACTACACCAGTATTTACGCCTGACTCTATTAATTTTATGGCTCTGCTGATGATGGAAGGTCAACTCCCCAACGGTAAGGAGTTAAAGGATAACTCTTTTAATACTGTACTCACCATCAGTTTTTTAGTTCTTTGGTGAGGGTGAAAGGGGGGGAGCTGCCAAAAAATGAGACCCTAAAAAGCTTGAAAAAAATTTTTTCGTGAAAAATAATTGGCTTCAAAAACCACGAACTCAAAAGTGTAAAGTGGTAGTGTTTTACCGAGGTCGGCGCCTAATCCCAGTTGAATAATTTAATGTTGTATTAAATTACAAGATAGTATTGAGCGCCGACTTTTTTTTTCACAGAATTTTTTTTAGCATATAAGATCATTAAAATCAGTAAAAAAAGGTCTTCTCTTCTATACAAAAAAAAAGTATATACTGGGAAAAAATATTCTGGACAAAGATGGGGCTCTGGAGGTAGGCTCTGCAGCTTCAGCAGGAAACTGGCCTTTTGAACACTTTCTTGCGAGTCCCGAGTTCATCCCCGCTCTCCTTCAATGAAGTCAACCGTCGCTAGTTTTAAGTCATTTTAATACAAACAGCACTATAAAATTGTACAAGCACATAGTTAAGTACTACTACTTAAGATAAAGAACCAAGAGGAAGGACTTCTGCAAGCAAACATGAAAACAAAAAAAAAACAAGGAAATTCTACACTAGCACTTTAAACACCTCCAATTTTTTACAGCGCAGACTTTCTTAAATAACTTGGAATGTTTTTTAGATTTTCGCGTTGCATTATAACTATGATGTATAAATATATAAATGTAAATATAAAAGTATAATGTATAATAGGGTCCACTCGTGACCACGGCTGCTGTAACGTAGCCGAAACGTCGAGCAAATATGTGAGTACACAATGTTGTTTCACATAATAAATATCGTGTTAATCCCCGTATTGATACATTATAGTTATAACTTAGAATGTTTTCTAACGTGTTCAGTTATTCCAAGATCGTTAAAGTAAATTTCGTATAATTCAAATAAAGTGCCTCTATTTTTAAAGATACCCTCAGTAGCCCAATCACAAAATTTAGTTTTTGTATTGTTTACTTTGTTTTTTTCCTTGTAAACATCGATTCAAACTCGTTTTCAATAACTTCAAACAAAGTATTGTACAGTTTATGAATGTTATCATTCTTACTTACTTGCATCAGGGAAACCTTGGTTTCAACATTTCCCTTAATTTTTTCCACACGGCTGGTGATATAATAATACATTGATCTGACTCCGAGATAGGTAGCTCAAGCACCTGTGTTACGGATATCAGAACCAACCGCGTTTAAGGTAACACCTTTTCATGAGTGTACTTTTATAAAATGTTATTTGAAGTGTATGAAGTGTTAAAAATATTATTTTACACTTTTTAGTTCGTGGTATTTGAAGGCGATTTTTTTTCGTAGAAAATTTTCACGTCTTATTTTAAAAGCACCTCACTCCTATTTTGGGTTAAGAGGGCCCGGGCTGCGTGGACGGCAGCTTTGCTGCCACCTTTGGTGCAGAAACCTTATCATGGTACCGCACCGAGACTATCTACTTTCCTAATAAAAAGAATCATCTAAATCGGTTCATAAATGGCAAAGTAATTGGTGAAAAAACATAAAAAAATTAGGAGTCGAATTGAGAACCTCCTCCTTTTTATGAAATCTCATAAAATTGGTTTGGTTTTTTGAGCATAACTTTTAGCACAGCTCTCCCTGCTCTTTCGATTCGTATCATTGAGGTTTTATCGATACCTCCCCAAGCAGATATACCATAGCTGAGAACAGATTGACAGAGCCCAAGATAAACCAACCTTAATACCTTTTCGTCCGCGACATCGCGTAGTAGTAACATGGTATTTATTATTTTACGTACCCGGTTAGATAGCGAAACTATGTGTGGGTAAAAATTTAGGTTTTCATCAATTTGTATGCCGAGGTATTTAGTAGTCAGTCCCTGGCTGATAGAATCACAGTTACATGCGGTTCGGAAGTCGACACTGGTGGCAACAGTACAGGATCTGAGGTGAATTGGGACTGATCTTGGTGTAGATGCCGCGATTTTGTGAAAGCTTATAAATTTAGTTTTGCCAGTATTGAGAGTGAGTAAATTAATTTCTAACCAGCGTGACACAATAGCTAGCCCTGCCTTGGCTCTCTGGAATGTTTGAGGCCATGATGCGCCGTCAAAAAGAATAGCCGTGTCGTCGGCATAACATATCACCTCAGCATTAGCCATGGGGAGAGATGGAAGATCATTAATGTAGACGTTGAATAAGGTTGGTCCTAAAACTGTACACCAAAAAGGATTCTCCGAGTGTCGCTTACTACATTATTTACACGGACGCATTGTCGGCGGTTTGCAAGGTAGCTCTCAAACCAACTCAGAGCTAGACCTCTGACTCCTGTATTTTCCAGCTTGCGCAGTAATATTGGAATTGATAGTGTCAAACGCTCTGACCAGGTCCAAGAACACACCAATACAGCACTTGCCTGAGTCAAGGTGTCCGACAACTATAGAAGTCAACTTACCTACCGCATGGTCTGTGGATCTGTCTTGCTTGAAACCATATTGTCGTTCATTGAAAATATTGTGGGAGTTTAGGTATGCTGAAAAATGTTTTTGAACTGCCTTTTCTAGTAGTTTTGTTAGTACGCTTAGTAGAGGGATTGGTTGGTAATTATCGGGTGAGTCCCTGGCGCCTGCTTTGTGCACAGGTGAATTCCTGCGTCGACACTCTGGCACCGTCTCATTTTCCCGAGACTACGAGGAGGGACGGAGCTGTGGCCGACACTGCAGACAGACTAAAAGCTGCAAAGTCTATACTTTGCAGATGCCTATGCATCTATCCGTCCGTATCCGTATGGTGTGAATTTGTAATTTTAACTGTCAATTTCTTAATGTCCTTAACACAAAATATTTTCAATACAAGTATAAACTACTTCGGCTCATCAAAAAGGTGTCGTAAATCAAAAGATTTAAAACAAAGTAAGAACTGACTATTTTCTAAGATGTTAATATTGAAATCCCCACATATTACAATTACTTGCTTGTTGCAATTAGTTGCTTTCCTCAACACAACCTCCATGGCAGACTCAAAGTTATGGTAGTTACCAGAGGGAGGACTATATACACAAATAATGATAAACCGCTCAATCTCTACACAAAATTGAAAGTGCGACTATGTCTTTACGCTCCTTTGGTTGTCATGAATTATGTAATAATAAAGTTATAATTTATTTCTGCTGCATGTAACATATCCTGCGCACGTGGCTGATCGGTGAGATTGGCCGCCATGGAAGTAATCTGTTGGATGTTTTTTTACCTGCTAGTCAACATTTTGACCGGCAACTATCCTTTATCCTTTCACAGAGTATTGTCAAGGGATAGGATAGCTGGGTGTGTCCGTGAATATTTATATCTCTTTAACTGAGTGTTCTACCAACAATTCTGAACTTGTTCTATGACGTTCGGAAATTTGCATGAAAAATAAACTAATCATACAAAGTCGGTCGCGTGACTTGATCAGTTTAAATAGGGAGGCAAACATTTTTTCGACGAATTTCGAAAAGTCATAGAACAAATGTGGTCCAGAATGGTTGGTAGAATACATGGTTATAGGGATTGAAGTATCTTGAGGTTGATAGGTGTTGGGGATGTGTTAAGTAAAACCAGCAGTTAGCAATATCATGTTGTATTGTCTGAGGTTACAATACAAGAGAGCTATTCTAACGTAATCAATTATATTAACTTAACTAATTAGTAGGTCATCAGCGACATACGTCATGTAGCAGCGCGTAACATTAAGTGACGGTGCAAGTCTAATACGGTTATAGTACACCTCCCCCGAAAGACATCCTTTACCCCCGAGAAAAAAGAAAGAAATAGGAAAAACAATTATGACGTACATCGTTGAGAACCTAATTACACAAAATAAAATACAAATAGAAAAGTTTTTTTTTTGTTTTTGCATACATTTTTTATAAAATAAAATTCAAACTTACATTATTATATTATTATTATTTTTTACGAAAAGTACAAAATATTAATTTAAATAACAACATCTTAATTACAAAACAATTTTGTATAAAGTGTTTTTTGTATATTTCCCAAAAAAAAAAAAAAAAATAACTTACACAATCTACTTAATTACTATTTCATAAATTTAGATCTTAGCCAAATGTATATATTATTTTGTTACAATCCTTATTTTGACACAACTTAATAGAACAGAATATAGCAGATAATTAGGAACTCTTACCTCCCGTGCTAGTTTTAAACTGTGTTACGGCAAGGTGATAAAGCTCTCGTCCCATGCCTTACTTGCAATCATTATACTTTTTAATATTATATATAATTCACACACACACAATTCACAGTAATAATAAATAAATAATAATTAATAAAAATCTATCACTTATTCACTTATAATATATGTATACATAAACCATTGAATGAAGTATATATTGTCGCCTATTGGGTATAATGCATTCGCAATAAAGGTTAAATAAAATAAAAGTTATAAATGTTGACCAGTTATAAAACGAATTAATTCTATTATGTACTATTATTTACTTACACACTTTTATTATTAGTTCAGTCTGTTCATAATCTAAATTTCTCAGAATCTCATCCAGGGTCTTTTTACAAACATGTCTTGATAAGTCTTTCAAAGGTTTGCTTTTGCATAGCCGATTATACAGCATAGGTGCTAGATAATACGAGAAACATTGTGCAAAAGTGGTCTTACAAGAAGGAACGTCATAGACTTCATGTGTTCGTCTGGCTGATGTGTTGGTCCGTTTCATGCATGAATGTTGCCTAAGAACTATGCTTTTAATGAAAAGCTGTCGAACACTTAATACACCAAATTCCTTATATAACGCTGTAGTGGGATATCTATAGGGTTTGAAATTAATAACTTTTATAATAAGTCTTTGAGCTCTTTCAATTTTCAAAAGGGCGCATTTTCGAGCTGCACCCCAAGCCGAAAGACCATAAGAGGTTATTGACTGGCACAATGTTAAGTATAACATTTTATTAGTTTTATCATCTTTTAAATTTCTAATTCTTTTAAAAATATGCGTAAGCTTACGAATTTTAGTTTTTAGATTTGTTAAGTGTTGATGCCAGTTTAAATTTTTATCAATTTCTATGCCGAGATATTTAATGCTATTAGTCGAAGTTAAAATAGGACATTGACAATTGTTAAAGTTATCACAAGCGAGAGAATGTGCTTTGAGGGCAAAATTTTGATCTGGCTGCAAATTTTTTCGTATACTAAAAGTTATATATTTAGTTTTTTTAATATTTAAAGTTAATAAATTAAAATCAAGCCATTTACTTACTTCACTAAGACCTTTTTCGGCTATTTTTTTAACATTGGACCAGGATTTATGTTGAAATACAAGTACTGTATCATCAGCGAATGTGATGATCTTTGCTTCGAGTATATCAATATCACAAAGGCTATTGATATAAATCAGGAACAGCGTTGGACCTAGCACGGAGCCCTGAGGTACACCAAAAGTGACATCGACATTGGAGCTAAGATATTCACCAATCTTAACCGCTTGTGACCTATTGCTAAGGTAATCTTTGAAAAGGTCAAGTTGCACACCCCGGATACCTATAGATTCTAGTTTGCATATTAATAGGGGGATCGATACAGTGTCAAATGCTTTTGCCAAATCTAGAAAAATTGCCAAGCACTTATTCTTATTATCTAGATTTTTCGCGACACTAGTAACGAGCCTCTCAATAGCATCCTCAGTGGATTTATTCTTCCTGAAGCCAAATTGATTTTTTGAGAGAATGTTGTTTTTCTCTATGTAATTAACGAGTCTGACGTTTATGATTTTTTCCAGGATTTTGGCAATTGTAGGCAAAAGTGATATCGGACGATAATTGTCGACACTGTTTTTCTCCCCCGACTTAAAGACCGGTACAACAACGGAGGACTTCAGAACCTTGGGAAATTTTCCAGTAATTATGCATAGGTTAAATATATAAGTTAAAGGTGCGACTAAAAAACCAATAAATTTTTTGACAAATATCGACGAAATCCCATCCCACCCCGAAGAATTTGTGCTCTTAAGTGATAACACTAATCGATAGACCTCAGACTCGTCAGTTTCCGGCATAAAAAATGAATTTATAGGGACACGTTTACATTCAAATCTTTTAATAAGATCTTTCTCTTTAAGTTTCAGCCTTTTTAATATTTTATTAGATAAATCCGAACCGATATTAGCAAAATAATTGTTTGCATGATTGACAGAATCCTGAGGTGTCGATTCACTGCTTAACAATTCACACATTTCCTGGGACTTACAAGTTTTTTTTAAGTTACATACACGTTTTATTACATTCCAAGTATTTCTTATATCGTTTCTATTACTTTGCAGATCTAATTTGTCATGTGCATTTTTTAAATTGTGTAAAATATTATTGCAGTGATTTCGGTAGCGTTTATATGTTATTTCAAGATCTTTATCATCAGGATTCTTTGAATGTCGATTATGCAAAGTGTCCCTAAATCTTATGCATCGCAAAAGTCCTGGAGTGATCCAAGGCTGATAAGTTTGACGTCTGTTTGGAACAAGAAAAGACCTAGTGCTGCTCTTTATAATATCTGACAGGATTTTGATAAACATCTCAGTAGCTATATTTGGGTCATTTGATGCCAAAACATAACTCCAATCAGCCTGTTGTAACAAGTTTGTAACAGTGTTATAGTCAAGTTTTTGCATTATTTTCCGTTTATTTCTCCTTATTTGATGCTGCTGCCTCGAAGGTACCATAAAATAAATACAACTGTGATCTGTAATAGATGTTTTGCAGACAATTGTAACCATATCAGACTGTGCTTTTGCGAAACAGTGATCGATACATTTATTCATTCGAGTAGGGAATATGTTACTAGGTAAGAGAGAGTGAATAGCGAGAACATCCAAGTACTCATCAGACTTTGGGTCTTTATTATTTTTGCCAATATCAATATTAATATCCCCAGTCAAGTAGATGCCATTGACTTTTTTTAGATCTAGTAGGAGTTTATCCAGGGAGACAAGAAAGTTGATTGTAGATGTAAACGACGGCGATCTGTATAAGCAGATAAAAGCATGGGTTTCTCCCAACTGCAAAACCAAACAGTCAGCGTCGATGATGTTTGGCTCAAAGACTTTAACATTTTTTAGATCACTTTTATAGTATATCACCACTCCGCTATTCTGATTAATATGCCTATTAGTGTGAAAGATATTATATTGTTCCAATACCGGTACGCAATCTGTATTTTGTAGCCAGCATTCAGTCAAAATTATGACGTCGAAATCTATATTGCTTCTAGCCAGAAAAACTCGGAATTCCTCAAAGTTTTTGTTTATGCTGCGTATGTTCTGTACAATAATTTTTAGAGACGTACCAGTTTCAAGTTTGTATGTAGAAAAAACCTCTGGGCCCTCCACCAAATAGGATTCACCGACATTGATGTTATTGTCAATCTCGGTGATGATCTCATTCTTTATATTAGCCATCACAACACAACAAATGATCTATGATATTGCTGAGAAGTTTTGGTGGAGGGTTTTGTAATACAGTTTCCGAAGAAAAGATAACAGATTATCAGACTGATCATAATATTCTTAAAGACCAAAAAGGTACTCAAAGTGCACAAGTACATATAAAAAATAAAACATACTTGTAAATACATGCAAAAATAGTTATATGATAAATAAATCAATGTTTGACGTAAATAGAATAAAACTGGGCATAAGTATGGTTCAATATTAAAAGTAAAAAGATAAATAAAGTATTGTGTGGGTGATGTGTGAAATATAATTAGTTTGTATATATTGTAATTGCTAACAGTAATAATAAATCTATAAAAAATCTGCAAAAAAATTAAAAGGACGCTATTCCGATAGGTTAAGCATGTTTGATAAGGTTTGTTCTGACTTGACATGCATGTACTTAGAGTCACTATCTTTGCGAATAAGCACCCTACCCTTAGAAATCCAGCAAAATTGGTATTCGTGTTTTTTTGCAAACGTACGAGATAGAAAAAATAATTTACGTAGGGAATAACTGTGGTGCTCATTCACATAGATGGGGCGCCTATCTTCAGTTTCTCCGATGTGAGACAAGTTCAGCTTGTCGGCACCTTGTTTACTTTTGTTCCACTGTTGCGCTGCGCCAATGAAGTTGTTTTTGAGTTGGACAGTACAAAATTCAGCAATTATGGCCTTAGTCGTTCCTGGTTTTCCGGCACGACGATAGACATCTCTTACTTCGTGGTCCTTGATTTCCATGTTTAAAGTAGTACCAAGTTTTTGTATTATGTCAATTAGATCTCCTTCTGTTTCATTGTTATTATTCGGCACGTTTCGGATTTCAATGGCAGATGATCTTGATAGCTGCTGGTATTCCTGAATTTGATTATCCAGAGTTATCAAGGATGCTTTAATTTCCACGTTTTCTTGCTCTAATTTATCGATTTTACTTTTTACATCTTCGTATTGGGTCTTCATGCAATTAACTGTACTTTCAATTTCCGTGTTTGATTGTTGTATACTAGCGCATCTGTTCTTAACATCAGCTACATCCTCAGAAAGTTTTGCCAAGGTAGTTTTATCTTCTTCTCTCCAAGACTTCAGTGCCATCATGAGTTCATTTTTAAAGTCACTTAGATCCTGCCTCGAGACGGGGGACTTCCTCTGATCAGCCTCTTTCGTAGCTTCCTTCTGCTTTTTTCCAGGTGGGGTTTCCACGCGAGCGCGTTTTGTACGTGATGTAATATGAGCCACATCATCAGGTTCATTCAAGGTGACCAAGTCCGGTTCAGATTTTGAATGCGTTGGTATATTAGATGGTGATGAAGGAGGTGGAGTGCGTTGCACTTTAGGCATTTTGACGGTTGTAATATGATACTTATAAGTTAGTGAGTAGTCACTCAGATTAGCAAAGTTGATCGAGCGCTATCGTATCAGTGCGCGCGTCGTAGTATTTTATGATTACTCACGGGGGTGGTGGTGTTCCTCTATTACAGTTCGCAGATTCACACGAAAAAGGCTTTGTGGCTGGCCGCTGAGGTCTAGTCTCAGTCAGATTGTACTCAATTGGAAACTCCTAGCCAAGTTCAACAGCAAAATCAAAACAGCGTAATGCCTGATTTTGTAGAATAGCAATACGGGCCTATAGTGTAGCGTAATTTCGTCCCGAGCGCTCACTGCTCTCGTGGCCGAGTGGGCTCACGACGGGTCGGGCGACACCGCTTAGTGAGAGGGTGCCGGTTCGAATCCGGCGCAACAACAAAATTGTTCACGTCACTCACTCAGTCGGCCTGACGACGGTAGGGCTCCGGAGACTGGCGCGAAGCCTTGGGGCGTAGTCCTCGGGCAATTGCTATTTGCGTAAAATAATATATAATTGTACTTTAACACGTCCGTACTGTAACACGGCCGGGAGGCGAGAGGAAGGTGTATTATTCTTATGAGTGACATATTCTTTATTATTTTTAAGAATCTTTACATTTGGAGAGATATCTTCTAAAACTAAGAAAGGACCATTCCAAATTGGATCTAACTTACTTGTTATTTGATTTTTTACTAACAAAAAGTCACCAGGTTTATATGTTAGTGAGTTTATTTTCTTATCGTATGTTAGTTTTCTCTCGGTCTTACTTATTAACAAACTATTCTTAGCATCTATCTGTGCTTTTTGTAATCTAAACTTAAATTCCTTAGGGTAACTATCGTAATTATACAGAGGGTCCACAGAAGTGCTCAAATTAGTTGGTAAATTACACAACTTCCCGAAGACTAACTCGTGTGGAGTATATTGTGTCTCTGTATGAACTGCAGTGTTAAAAGAGAAACACCAGTAACTTAACCAACTACTCCAATTAGATTTATTATTACTACACATAATTCTAAGATACGCACCTAGATGTTTATGTGTATTTTCTAGCGCCCCCAATGTCTCGTGGTGGTAAGCAGTAGAATTTAATTTTTTAACTTTTAATAAGCTACACACTTCCGTAAACACATTACTCATAAATTCCGTTCCCTGATCAGTAATGATCTCCTTAGGGACACCATAGCGCAAAATAAAGTTATTTACGAATGACCTACTCACCGATTCAGAGTCTTTCCTTTCTAAAGGGTACGCTTCTACGAACTTAGTTAAGTTGCACTGTATTGTTAAAATATAACTATAATTTAAATTATCTACTTCTAAGGGGCCCACTAAATCTAAACTTATACGCTCGAACGATGTGTTCGGAGTCGTTGTAATTACCATTGGTTCAGACATAATATTAAAAAAAACTATATAAATATCTACTTTATCGAACTATTATAACCTTTGTCAATAATCAAAATCATTTACCCATTACATTCACAACTTATGTTTCTTAAACAACAAAAAAAAATAAAAAAATAAGTTAACTAAAATACCGTGAATAACGCAAGGGTCTCGCAGTGATGTGGCAGGCCGGAAGTGATGACATGTTGGCAGCACGGGGCACGTAGGCAGCTGGAAGTAGGGCGCGGGCACGACGCGGCGCACGCTGCAGGCTGCTCGACGAGTGGGCCGGGATATCCCTGGACTCCCTCCAACTGGGCCGGGCTATACCCTGGACACCATCCTTGACCCGTACGCTTCTTTCTTCACGTGTATCCACATTCTTCTATAAGGTTTCGGGAATCTTCTATAATAGTGTTTTCTTCTTGTTTTTTTTTTTTCTATACAATAATATTCATTCTTCTTGATTAAAATAGTTATTTTCCTTTCTTCAAAAGTCCAAATCCGTTGGAGGCAGGTTCGCCATGAAGTATCTTGAGGTTGATAGGTGTTGGGGATGTGTTAAGTAAAACCAGCAGTTAGCAATATCATGTTGTATTGTCTGAGGTTACAATACAAGAGAGCTATTCTAACGTAATCAATTATATTTAACTTAACTAATTAGTAGGTCATCAGCGACATACGTCATGTAGCAGCGCGTAACATTAAGTGACGGTGCAAGTCTAATACGGCTATAGTACAGGATGTAAATGTTCACAGATACAACCTGTGTAGACACACATTTAAGAATTACCTATAGTACACACACACATTAGGTACACAAGACAAAGCTGACGTGGGCGGCACTCACTCAGCTGGTCTCATTGAAAACCAGGGCTTTGATATACTATGACTAGTGATCGGATATTGGGGCGCTTCTTTACCTAAACTTCAACAATCCTGAATTAAATCTTTCCTAAAGTTGTCATTCTCAGGCCCAGTATGACGAGTGGGACCATGAGTAAACATGAAAATTAGACCCAAAAGTTTATGAAAAGTAGTAGAAGACGTGGTTAAAGGGATGTAAATGTTCACAGATACACCGTGAACGTATAAAACTGTTGTATTGGTTGAATCTGTGCTAAGTGATTTTAAAGCTATGGGTATAGGTAGACTTGTATAGAAGGGTTTACCGAGGAATAACCTGGTGGCTTACAATGAACCTGATGATACAACTGAATCGGAGTTTCCCTCCTTTTCAAACGCGCTGTGTTTAATGCGACAGGTCTCGTTCGTTTCGGGACAGGTTCATTGTAAGTCAACTGGTGTTAAGATATCATACACACGTGATAGAAACAATCAAAATACGATACCAAAAATACTTTATTCAGTGTAAGTCCGTACAGAAAATAATGAATAAAAAATGTACGACTTTCGAACCATTTATACCGAGAAGAATGACAATTTTAATTTGGATGACAATGCAATATTAGTTTTTAAATTCTCATTTATAACCATAAACCGTTGCCAATATTTTTTTGTAGTTCCATAATGTTCCAATGTGAATCAGTTGTTCATTCACGTTCCGTGTTTTTGTTGGGATATTCTGTAAAAGAAATAAAATAAAGTTCATAACGTTTCATGCATCGAAAACCACACTTAATTTGGTATTTCCCTACATGAAAAGAATTTCGAAACTTTTTCGTCCTAGCATTATTTCGTATTACAAGGGGGCCGCTTGAACCATGGTTGAGGATTTAGCAAGTATGGTACCTGTCACCTATACAGTACTCCTGACCCATTGAATCCTTAGATAGAGGAATATACCTTCAAATCAATTTTATATTTCATGAAAATGTTGTTAATTGAAATTAAATTTTCAAAATTTCTGAAATACATTATCATAAATGTTTCATTCGATATTAGGCTGATATTCTCAACAGAAATGATCAAATTATTAGTTATTCCAAATAAACAAGAAGATACTTACAGACACGAGCACCGGCGTTAATGGCAACGTTGGCACCTGAAGCAAAAAAAAAAGATTTGTTAGTCGAACGGTACTCGTAGATCAATATGAGCTCAGATAAATAGATCATCATCATTACAGCCAACAGACATGCAGAGCTGGAATAGGCCTCCCCCACTGTTCTCCACACAGATCGGTCCTGTGCAGCCCGCATCCAATGGATTCCTGTTATCTTAATTTAACAGTGGGAGAGCCTCGCTTTGGCATGAAAGGGCCGGCTCGACCGGGTAAAATAC
>CM032491.1:7010606-7086038 GCA_019059595.1 Marasmia exigua | reverse complement strand
ATGAAGTGGAAGATCGATTCGAATCGTGAACAGGTGCCACCTTTGGGGACTGGTCTGCTTCGGTTTACCTCATAATATTTATTTTATTATCATTTCCTTTATTTTATTTTGTGTTACAATTAAACCGTATGGCTTGGTATGATGATGACACAACATTGTATGAAAATTTGGCGATTAAAAAGAGTAACTGGCGAGTTTCTTGCCGGATCTTCTCGACCAGAAACAACTTTCCGAGCCGGTGGTAGAATCGCATTATGTTTATTTATTTCTTTAGTATATTTTATGTATCAACATATATATGTATTAACATGTAAATTATACATAAGTACTTATAAATAGTTTTAAGTCATTCAAATGTATGACGATTTGTAAGTGCTGTGTACAAGCCTATGCAAATAAAGAATTATTTGACTTTGACTTTGAAGCCACCCAGAACGCGCGGCGAATTTTTAAGTGCGGTGTTACTTAAGGATATTATCTGCCGAGATCTGTTTTTCCTGACCACTATAATCCGGACACTAGTGTTGTCGGATAATCGATAGTACGTCGATTATTAATCGATTATGCAAATGTGGCCCAAATACCTAATCTTTAATCAAATGTACTATCGATACCATCGATATTCATTTTAGGGCGATAAAATCAATTGTTATCAATGAATTGATTATAATCATTTAAATTAACTATATACTGTCCAATAAATCGATACTATAATTTATGCAGATACCATCAATTATATTGATAATAATTCGATTAATCTGCAATTTCATTTTATTACGTTTTTTACTTATAATATTGTAATAGTGCAGATTAATCGATGTCGTCAATTTGAACGATTATAATCAATGAATCGGTCACATGGACCAAAAATAATGAAAATCTATTTAATCGATACTATCGATTATTTGATTATTAAGGGTGAAAATAATCCAGTAATCAATTGATTCAAAAACACACACATGTTTAAATAAAGAGTGAACAGTCATCTTCTAGGAAAACGCGTATCTTCCTAGGACTTCGTCATCGCCTTCCAACAGGCGTGATTGTGACCAAGCGTTAGTCTACGGTCTAAAATAATGATTATAATGATTTTACCTGTGATTCCAGTAACAGCTCCGGTCACCGCAGATCCTACGCCACCAACCGCTGAGCCTGTCGTGACCAGCACATCGCCGACCAGTTTGCTGGCTTGGTCGAGGACTACCGTGACGGTTTGTCCAGTTGCAGTGAGGAATGTCAGTGTGGTTGACCCCAGTGAGTCCACAGTGCTTGACAACAATGTGCTACCAGATCCAAGGATGTTCAGGATAGCGGCTGTAAGCACAGAGTCATTTTTCAGCTTGGCAGATGTTGAATTTGTAACTTTTGGATTATTTTTGTCTAAATAAATACAATATTATATGACGACGCCGACGGTTGATTATGATTTGGATCACTTGTTCCAATTATATTATTTGGATCAAGTGATATAATCATATTAATTGGATCAAATGATCCAATTATATTATTTGGATCAAGTGATCCAAGTATATTATTTGGATCAAATGATCCGATTATATTATTTGGATCAAGTGATCCAAATCATAATCAACTGTCGGCTTTGCCATTCAGGTTTTGACCACTTTCTAATCATCATGCAATATGCTATGATAGGGTGTTGGTTTGGATCAGATTGAATTTTATTTGTGAATTCATTTTGATACATTTAACCCGTAAATCAATTGATCCAAATTTAAGAATAATATTTGACAACCATCAAATAGTATGGTTTAATCCATAATTTTTAATGCAATTTATCTATATATATATTTTATATATATACTAGCTGTCGCCCGCGACTTCGCTAGCGTTAGAACGAGACAAAAAGTAGCCCATGTTACTCTCATCCCTTCAACTGGCTCTGTTTAAAATATCTCCTTGATTCGTCGGAATTAAAAGGTGGGCAGCGCACTTGTGACTCTACTAGTGTTGCAAGTGTCTATTGGCAGCGGCAATCGATTATCATCAGTTGATCCGTCTGCTCGTCTGCCACCTATCACAGAAGGGTATCTGTTACCTGTAAGCTGCTGTACGGTTCCGCCGACGGTGTTTATTACGTTCTTGATGAGAGTGGAGATGGAGCCTGTGAAAAAAGTAAAGTATCAGCCTATTTGTCCAAGTTGTTGTTGTAAACAGGATGAATGGTGAAATGATGATGATTTATCCAAATGAATTCTGCACCCCCTATGACCCTGCTTACCTAAGATAAATATTTCACAACATCATAAACTTAACTGATTATTATTTATTTGCAATTTCTTTTGCTCTCCCATGTGACTATCCGTAATTTTTCCGCAGGCTTTTGACCAAAACGGAAAATGATATCTTTATTTAAATCCACAGTTAAAAACTTACGCACAATGCGGCAGGTGTCCAGAATAGTGGCTTTTTGCAGGAGAAGAAAAATGAGCGGGTGCATTTTAAGAGTACTCAGACCATCGTGTAATGTTTTGGGAATTACGCCTGTGGCTGACATAATGATTGGTATGGTTTTGACTGTCTACCCGCCATTGAGTTTTAAGTTCAATGGCGAGGTCTGTATATTTACTGAGTTTTTCGGTGTGTGTGGATGTGAGGTTGTGAGTATTCGGAACGGCAAAGTCGTTGAGGTAAGCTTATTTATTATTTTGGTCTTGCATCGTGATGGCTGGTCACGGTGTCTGGATTTTATTAGGTTCACTTTCAATTTCATTATGATTATTATTATTTAGTGTAATACCATTTAAACCACTTACCAGTATTGACGTTAACATCTACGCTACCGCTGACTCCTGACTGAGGACTCGCAGCGCAAGCCGCTATGCCGACCTGGGAACACATGGGAACATTTATTAATATCTATCATCCTTCCGGCAATATGTAAATGAAGAGCAAATTAAAGAATGGACGGGAAAACAAAGAATGAAACATTTAAAGGCCTTCATCGGAGATGAAACTAAGATTAACTTATTTTGCCTAGTAGTTCCAAATTGCATTGACTGCAGAGCATGCAAGGAGGAGACGGGAACCATAGATCATCTTCTTTGTTAATGCGACTCACTAGCCAGAGGCAGAATGCGTCGTCTAGGTAACGCTTATCCTAAACGAGGAGACTACAGGCACTTCAATCCGAAAGACATCGTGACCTTGATTGTAGGTGTTAGTACGAGTGCAAAGGATAATATCCTCCAACCGATTACGGTTACGGCGGCCAATCTGAACGAACAGCCACTTACGCAGGATATATTATAGTGCTCAAGTGTGTGCGCAAACACAAGTGCACTCACTATTCTCTTACCCTCATATTCCGATGGGACACTACTGTGACACGACCAGAGAGAGATCGGGCGCAGGACCAAGAGCTTAACGTGCTTTCCGAGGCACGGGGGTACAAGACCGCCAACTTCTAGACTCCGGGCTGCCACTAAGAATTTCTTACCGAAAACTTAGGTAATTTTTTTTGGCCCGACCCGGGGATTGAACCTGGGACCTCTTGCGCAGCCGTCGCTTTAAAGTGCGACCCACTAACCACTGCGCCACCGAGGCCAGTCGAGGCAAAGGATAGCAGGAGGTACAAAAGATCCCTCAGGGTCGACGTGGCCCATGGAAATGGCAGTCTCTTTGTAGCCAACGAGCGCTAGGAAACGCGAAAAAAAAGAAGAAAATATTGAAAAATAATATCTTACCAACAGGATGAAAAAAATTCCACTCTTCATTTTGCCGTTTCGTTAGAAGGATCCAAAGATACAGTGATGATACCTTCTGAAACCCTAGCTTATATACCAAAAACTAGACTAATTATTCAATTGAATGGTGAATTAGGCAGGAAAAATAACAATATAAACTGTCAATAGAACCAAGGAATTGAACACAAACATACCTATTTAGATACCATAATTATCATAATGTCTTCTTAATTGGCAGTAAAGTGCAGAGAGCCAAACACCTGTTCCTATAAAACTGTCTTCATCTTATCGTATACTTCCTGGTTGCATCCAAAACTATCGATATGGAGCCCAGGTTTTTTTTATGTGATCTTAGTGGCAGACGAGCAGAGATCACCTGATGGTAAGCGATTGCCGCCGTCCATGGATACCTGCGAAGGATGGATGGATGTCCTTTACCCGAAGGTTGTCTGGTATAAATCGCTTTCAGCGATACGACCGCCGAAATTGTACACAAAATTTCTGCAATGCCTAGTACAGACTTAAGTTGTGTATTTTGTGCAATAAAGTATATCTATCTATCTATCTATAGTATGGCAATTACCCCTCATGTGATTGAGGGAGGCCCGTGCCCCAGCAGTGGGGACTTAAATGGGCTGACGATGATGTATTAGCATTATAAATATTTTAATATATATATATATACAGTTCACTCTTATTTCCCTTTTTCAATATTGCACCACCTACCCCTCCTCTACTATCAAATGTCCTTTGCCTGAAGGTTGTCTGGTATCGCTTCCAGCGATAAGACCGCCGAAATTGTACAATTAAGTTTCTGTAATGCCTTTCAAAGTTGTGTTTTTTTTTGTGCAATAAAGTATATCTATCTATCTATCTATTTATCTGCGACACCAGTGGAGTCACAAAGCACTGCCAAACTTTAAGTCCGGGGATTGGGCCTCCGGTACCCACACTCATGCAGCGAAACACAGCACAGTGCTGCTTCACGCCGGTTTTCTGAGGCCGTGGTATCACTTCAGTGGAGTTGGCCCATTCATGCCGAAGTGTGGTTCTCCCACGGTAACACTTAGACCATGATTGGGGACCATGATTCTTGCGCCGTGTGGGCCCCGGCAGAGTAGAATAGGCCACCCTCACTCTTACCGAGGTGTCGTAAAAGGCGACTAAGGTAAAGCTGCTGGCATGATCATCAGCACCCAGAGAAGGAAAACCCTGCATTTATATCAAAACCCTCGCCAACCCGTCTGCCAAGCGAAGTGAGTATGGCAATTACCACTCATGTGATTGAGGGAGGCCCGTGCCCCAGCAGTGGGGACTTAAATGGGCTGACGATGATGATGACCATGATTCACGTTTCAGAAACTATCCAAAACGAGTAACCTACACGTTTCGAATAGTTCATCACGATGTTTTCCTCACTTCCTGTCCTTTGATTAAAATCATTCGTCTGCTTTGAGATCCATTGTAATTATTATAGTTGCAGAAGTATTGTAAATGTAGGAGAGCCACGCTTAGGCATGAGTGGGCCGGCTCGACCGGAGTGATACCACTGCCTCACAAAAGACCGGCGTGAAGCAGCGCCTGCGCTGTGTTTCGCCGTGTGAGTGAGGTTACCGGAAGCCCAATGGGGGGAAGGGGAAAAGGTTGGCAGCGCACTTGTGACTCCACTGGTGTTGCGGGTGTCCATTGCGGGGGAATTGCTTACCATCAGCTGATCCGTCTGATCGTCTGCCACCTCTCATATAAAAAAAAAGTTGCAATATTTATCTAGGTATATAACCTCATACATTATGTATGTATTCATATTTTATTTATGTATTTATATTTAAACTTTCTGTGTAGTATATAAATATTAAGATGGCACCGCCCCTACACCTTTTTTTTTATGACCCATTGAAAATACACCTTGCGCGCTGAGAGGGGCTCTCCTCCGGGTTAGGTCTCTTGGGCGTATCCATCCTTCGCCCAGGAAACACTCAGACCGGAGTGAGGACTGCCACGGAGGCTTCATCCGTCGCCCGGTTCATCAAGTGTCCTTTAATTTTCAAGGTTGCCTGGAAGAGATCGCTTTTAGTGATAAGGCCGCCTTCGTTGTACATATCCTGTAATACCTAGTTTTTAAGTTGCATATTTTATTTTATGTGCAATAAAAGTATATTCATTCCTTCATTAAATAACAGCACCTTTAAATTTACAGTCTGCTTTTATTTGCCGTTTGGAACAGTGGTAGTGAACGCTGCCTTTGGTCCAAGGGTTGCGGGTTCGATCCCCGCACAGTACAAACATTTGTGTGCATGAACATGTCTGTTTGTATTGGTCTGGTTGTTTTCTATGTAATTATAAGTATGTATTTACAAAAGCGTACCGTACGCAGTGTGGTCCCCGGCAGAGTAGAATAGGCCACCCTCACTCTTACTGAGGTGTCGTAAAAGGCGACTAAGGTAAAGCTGCTGGCATGATCAACAGCACCCAGAGAAGGAAAACTCTGCATTTATATCAAAACCCTCGCCAACCCGTCAGCCAAGCGTGGTGAGTATGGCAATTACCCCTCATGTGATTGAGGGAGGCCCGTGCCCCAGCAGTGGGGACTTAAATAGGCTGATGATGATGATTTACAAAAGAAAAGTATTATGCTTGTTTGAAGAAAAAAATATCGTAGCAGACTAAGTACCTACAGAGGAATTACAAAGTACCAAATACATTAATTACACCCAGCCACTTTTTAGCACTTAAATTTATCCTAATGTGTTGTTTCTCGCTCATTAAAAAACACTCGCTCACGTAATAAAAAAAATATTTATTTATTTAAGTAGGTAATTCCTTTGTTATTTGGTACTTTACTCATAATCAGTATCTGAAGGTGAATGACAATTAAGGTGACGGGTAGGGCACACTAGCGACGCCAATAGATTTTATTTTTTAGCTACTAAACCGGATACAATTTCGGGGTTACAATCTCTCGGCAAACACTAATCATCATCATCAGCCCATTTAAGTCCCCACTGCTGGGGCACGCGCCTCCCTCAATCACATGAGGGGTAATTGCCATACTCACCACGCTTGGCAGACGGGTTGGCGAGGGTTTTGATATAAATGCAGAGTTTTCCTTCTCTGGGTGCTGATGATCATGCCAGCAGCTTTACCTTAGTCGCCTTTTACGACACCTCGGTAAGAGTGAGGGTGGCCTATTCTACTCTGCCGGGGACCACACGGCCACAAACACTAATACTTTTTATTAAATAACAATGCACAAATGTTGGGTCCGTGCACAAACGCGATAAATTGATTCACGCTAAAAGTGGCCGCTTTGGGCGGTAATCCATTTTTCGCGTACATAAACGGACCCAATATTTGTGCATGCTTATTTAATAAATAGTATAAGTGTTTGCCGAGAGGTCGTAACCTCGAAATTGTTTAAAACAGATCCGGTTTAGTAGGTAAAAATTAAAATCGATTGGCGTCGCTAATGTGCTCTATCCGTCACCTTAATGGGACTACGAGAAGTACCTAAGTCTCCATCGTAGTCCCATGGATGGGATAAATAAAAGGGAGCACGGAAAACGAGGCCAAAATCGATAATAAAGACCTATTTTCCCTTATTATTTCGACCCGATTGGAACAGTGGTAGTGAACGCTGCCTCTGATACAAGGGTTGCGGGTTCGAGTACAGTCATCGATTCTATCACAGACATCCTCTACGGTGCTAATCTGATCGCCCTAAAGAAAAAAGATGGCGGAATCAGGCCCATTGCTATTGGGTCTACTTTCCGTCGCTTAGCGTCCAAGATTTGCGTCCGCTCCATTATCCCTGACATCCCATCCCAATTTGAACCAACCCAGCTGGGCATCGGCACCCGTGGCGGGTGCGAAGCAGCAGTACACGCCGTCCGGTCATTCTTACACCATAACGGCGCAGAGGTTCTGTTGAAGGTGGACGTAAAGAATGCTTTCAATTCGGTGGATAGGGGCGCCCTGCTGACCCAAGTGAAAGAAAAACTGCTCCCATATTTAACTATATTTGGCAATGTTACAGCAAACCTTCGAAATTAATCTACAAAAAAAACCTTCTTTCCTCTTCCGTTGGCTGTCAGCAGGGTGATCCACTCGGCCCCGCGTTATTTAGCCTGGCCATACATCCCATAATTTCAACTCTAAATTCAAAATTAAATTTGTGGTACCTAGATGATGGTTCGTTAGGTGGAGATCCAACCACAGTACTAAACGACTTAAAAGACGTTATTCTGAAGTTTTCGTCAATCGGCCTTGATCTAAATTTTTCAAAATGCGAGCTCTACGTTCCGGACACCTTACCTGATAAACAAAATATAATTTCTAAATTCTCTGAAGTAGCTCCTAACATCTCGATACTATCCAAAGAGACTCTCCACCTACTAGGTGTTACTCAATTAAAAATATAACGTCTAGCCGGTTTTATGGTCATTCAAAGATTCATGGGCAAGTCCATTTTAAAAGTATGAAATTAGTAAAAAAATATTATACCATTCAATAACCCATACAATTTGCACTAACTATTATAATAGAACCATTGACATAAACGAAACATTTGATATAGCTACCATACAAAATTCAAATGAAATGCATACAAAATACTTGTTTGTGACATCACATCTAAGTAAGTAGCCATTTGTATGGAGCGTTTTGGGTTTACCCAAAATAATGTGATTTTAAAGTTGTGATATCTCAGGTAGTTTAAATGAAAATCAAGTAATTCTTTCAACGATGTTTCTATCATTGATAGGTCTTTTGATTACAAAAAAGTTTGTCAAATACCGTATTGCCAAACTTCCCAAATCATGGTCCAACCGTACCCCGGGCTCCAAAGCGACAGCGAAGAATATAGTAACGTACAACCTGTGCGGATAAAGAATGGGATCAGAAATGGCGGCGCATCTATTCACTTCTCGCTCGCACACCCACGAGTGCGAGTATAGACGCAAATAGTGTGCGAGCGAGAAGTGAATAGATGCGCCGCCATTTCTGATCCCATTCTTTATCCGCACAGTTTCTAACGGGCTTTAGCCACCCCTGGGAGAAGGAATTAAGTCAATGTATGAGGTTTTATAAAAAAATATTTATTATACTTTTACATTCATTATTATCGAAGTGTTTAAGTGTAATTTATCAACATATCAGAATTACATGTGTGGATAAAGAATGGGATCAGAAATGGCGGCGCATCTATTCACTTCTCGCTCGCACACCCACGAGTGCGAGTATAGACGCAAATAGTGTGCGAGCGAGAAGTGAATAGATTCGCCGCCATTTCTGATCCCATTCTTTATCCGCACAAGTTGTAGGTATTATTAGAGTTGCAAGCATAGAAAATACATAAGTAGGTACCTAAGCTAAAGTTAAATAATTACATTACCTACTTACCTAGCCATAGGTACATAATGTATCTAAATAAGATCAGATGTTTCTATGAATGAATTGTAATATAATTCTGGTAAGAAGGTGACGCCAATATCAACAATTTGCTACCTGCGTCGACACTCTGGCACCGTCTCATCTTCCCGGGACTACGAGGAGTGCCGGAGCTGCGGCTGAGGCTGCAGAGAGACTGAAAGCTGCAAAGTATAGGCATCTATCTGGTGCCTACCACTTACTACTACGCTCTCTCTTTCTTCCGTGACTTACCTAAGCGTCTAGTCGAAGTCACGGGAGAGCCAAAAGCTGGCAGCTACCCCGCCCAGCGAATTTCCATCGCGATCCAGCGGGGTAATGCTGCCAGCATTTTGGGGACACTGCCACGAGGACCTACTTTGTTTTAACTTTCCTTTTTATTTACTTTTAGTTTAATTTTATTTCTTAGTTATTGTCTTAATTTTCTTGTGTTTTTGTTCAATAAAAATTCCCCCACCTTTACGAATTCATGTTTTATAAGAAGCATCTCGACCAGCTGTTAATAATTTCTCTAATTATTATTATGTATTGATAGGTAAATTACATTTATTAAAATTAAAAGCACATACTCAAACAGTCTCAATAAAACAATTCGCCTTCTAAACTGATGCAAATTGCACCAGTTGAGGGCAATCAGCTGGTCACTTTTATATGGGAAGGTGTCTTTTTTATTTTCAGACTTAAGACCCTGTGTTCCTTGGGGAAAAGGTTTGTTTTCATCAGTATAATGCCTTGGATAAGTGAGCAAGGCCCGATTGGACCAAACTTTATTTGAGAACTTATCTTTGGTATAGCGCTGTCATACCATTACAAAGCTGACGTTTGCTGACGCTGACGATAGATTTATTCTCGGAATACGATTGGTCGAATCGAGCCTCAGGGTGGATTCGACCAACATGACAGTTATAAGAGGATAATTATCCGCAGGATTATGGAGAAAGTTAATAGGTGTACAAAATCGCTTAAAACTATATTTCCAGTAGAGCTTATATCTATACAAATACACAAGTTTCATTAAAAAAGACTAAATATTAATAAAGAGTCCCTAAAGGATGACCTAGACATGGAGCGAGAGCGTAGGCCATTATATGTGAGGGCTAATATGCTGGCTCGCAGATTTGCAAGCTGTACGAAACAGGTTAAAATTGCACTCTTTAAAGCCTACTGTAATTCCCTGTACACTTGCAGTCTGTGGACACGGTACACCCAAAGTGCGTACAAGGCCCTGCGCACGCAGTATAATGATTCATATAGGATGCTGATGGGGCTGCGGCGACACTGCAGTGCCTCAGGGATGCTGATGTCGATAGTTTCGCGGCCATCATTCGTAAACGCATAGCATCCCTGATACACCGTGTTCGGGGCAAGCTCCTAACAGCCTCCTGCAGACGGTTACGGCGCGGCAGGACGAGGACAGTGCTATTTTGAAACACTGGACACGTATCCATTTGACCAAGGACACAACGCCCTACGCCCTGTGGCTAGGGGCGTTTAAGAATACTGCCAAGGTTTTCCCGGCCTGTCGTAAGAGGCGACTAAACGGGCTTTCGGAGTACGTGAGCGTATCCACTGCTGGGGAGTGGCTTGCTCAGCATATGACTCCGCGGGGGACGACGACATTACTGGGTGTCCTGGTAGGTCGTACATCGTTGAAGGGCTGTATTGCGCCAGATAGCGGTGAAGCGGCGAGCGCGATTAGCGGTACGGTCTAGTCCCGGCTGTGGGGTTTCCGACCGCGATTGCGCGGAGTTGGACACCCCCGGGGTTTTAGTTAGGGTTTGAGTCCCACACACCACCTTGTTCCCTACATGTAGTAAGGAGACAACGCCTTCTCACAATAATTTTGAATTTGTATAATTTTTAATTTTAATTAAAGAATACAATTTAAATTAAGCAGTTTGACATTCAAATTTAACAATTACTAACATAGTTATAAGGTCACTGTTACTAACTTCGATATGGGTTACGCCCGAAAAAAAATGATTTTATTTTTATTTATTTATTTATTTTCCTGTAAATAAGTAGTATTGTGACGTCAACGAAAAACTCTTTTTTTTAATTAATTAAGTACCTCGGGAAATAGACGACGTATCGTAATCATATTTTCAGTCATGTTTTTATTTTTAACCAAGTTTATGGAGATACGGTCGATGCATTACCGGGACACGCGAGTGGACTGAGCTAGTGTTGCGAAGTACTGGGACGGCGATGACGTCACTTTACATCACGTTTATTTTGAAATTAAATATCTCTGAAACCACGCGACGTATCGTAGTAATTTTTTCAGTCATATTTTCTATTTTCAACCGAGTTTAAGGAGAGCTAAAAAATAAAATTAGTGAACATTCTCCATTTACTTCGTTACTTTATATTCGTAATAAACTCAATTGTGTTCTACCAAAGCCGATATAGCTATACCTTGTTTAACGACTGAATGAAAGAATGACATTATAAACCAACAAAAATCAATATGTATTGATTTGTGATTCATTATATGACACTGGGATATATATATTTTTTAAGAAGATAATTCGCCAATGTCAAGTAACACATTGAGAATAAGTAGGTAGTCGAAGTCAGTCAAAGTCACAGTCTTTCAATAAAACGCCGGTGTTTTACGTTTTATCGACCTACGGATTCAGCGGATATCACTCTAATAGCAATTGCGGGTTTTAAGACGGTATTAGGCCCAAGCAAGAGACAACGCACTCGACACACAATAGCAGTGTTAAACACGATACAATTCAACGATACTTATTATTAGGATCACTTTGCGGCACTTCACTGCACAAATAAAAATCATCATCATCATCTTAGCGTTTTGTTCCGGTTTCGTCCCAAGCTGTCGCTTCGGAGCCCGGGGTCCGCTTTCCTACTTCTACTCCTCCACTTCGCGCGGTCTTGTGCATCCATAGTGGTCAGTTTATTAGCACGCATGTCATCCCTTACGATGTCAAGCCACACCTTTTTAGGTCTACCCCTTCAGCCGGGACCCGGCGGTGGTGCCATGGCCAGACATTTGTTTCCCACGTAGCTGTCCGGTTTCCGCAGGACATGACCGTACCAACGTAGGCGACTCTCCAGTAGTTTGTCTGCTATGTCACGGACATGAAGGCTCCCACGTATGCGTGAGTTTCTCACGCGGTCTTTTCGCGTAACTCCACACATCCACCTCAGCATGTTCATCTCCGTGACATGCAACTCTTGCTTGTGTCCCTCAAGTACAGGCCAAGTCTCGCTGCCATACAAAAGTACCGGTCTAATGATGGACTTATAGACCTGTCCCTTTAACTTAACCGGCATTTTGGGGTCACAGATGACGCCTGTCACCTCACGCCATTTGGTCCACGCGGCAGCAATACGTGCCTTGACATCGCAATCGATGTCTCCGGATGAATGGAGTACCGATCCCAGGTACTTAAAATGGTCCGTGCGCTCTACGTCATCGTTGCCAATACGGACAGACGTGAGCTCAGAAGAGCCGCTGACCATGTACTCTGTCTTCGCCACATTAAGTTTCAGACCACCGTTCTCAAGCGACTCCTTCCACCCATTAACTCGTCTCACCAACCTGCCCTTATCCGAATCCACCAGCGCGATATCATCAGCATACATCAGCACCCAAGGAGGCTCATGAGGATTTTTAATGCGCAAATAAAAATCATTAGACACTAATATAAAACCTTTGAATTGCATTAGCCCATGACCCGCCGAATCGACACTGGGATATTTTTGTTGAGTAGGATTATACAGGTAATGTCAAAAGTCAAAAATAGCAAAAATAGAATAGCAAATAGTAAAAATGACAACGCCATTTTGTTTTTTTTTTTAATAAAATGGCTGCTACTGTGTCTTTCGACACATCTATAATTCTGCCCATGTCGAGTGATTAGAGAGACACGTTAATTAATATATTGACCGGTGTGACGAGTGGAATCTATTTTAATCAGTTTTGACATCATCTAAAACAAAACAAACATACACATGGACAATACAGACAGACAACGTAAAAATGTAAACGTATGGACAAAGGATAAAGACAGAAGAAAAGTTTAGATTTTTTAGGACTAGGTACTAATTCTGACAAAAATTGACAATCTAACGATTTACCATTGGAATAATTCGTTGACTATTGGATGAGTGGTAGTTGGTAAAACGATTTCTCATTTTACACTGCATATAACTGCGCTATACCGTAGATTTATCGTTGGATAAAGATTGGTCGAATCCACGCTTAGACGGTTAAAAAGCATGGTGTAATGAAACCACAGTATAACATCATTTTTTTTATTTATTCAGAAAAAAAACAGCATCATTATAATACAAATAGAAAAATTTAAGTATATAACACATTTGCCTTAAATAATTTCCATCACTAGTTATCGCAGGCTATGTTGATACCTGTATACATTCTGTTTTACTATATTTAAATTAAACAATACTATATAGTCCGCAAAATATAGCCCGACTAGAATGACAGCTGTGATTTGATCTCTATTTCTATAAACATACAGTTTATCATTCAAAAATTTTTTTTTTAACCTTTATTACTGATGACATGAAGAAATTTTTTTTGTGACATCAATAGCTCTCATTCCAATCAAGTCACACCCCACGGAGCATACTGTGACATGATTTTATTATACTATGATGAGACTAAAGCTGTTATTCATAAACGTTAAATAAACCTTTGTCAGCTAAAACGGTGTTATAGACCAGTTTTGATTTTCAAAACAAAAAAAAATATTGAACATTTTTTTTAAATAATGAAAACTTCTTTATTACACAATTATAGTTAAGGTTAACATTTATGAATATGTCAACGGAAAATAACAAGATCCGTAAGTTTATCAATTTACTTGGAAGTTTATAAACATTCGTAGGTTTCTAAACGGGAGATAAATTGTATTATTTTACGCCCAAACTTTCGTAAATTTAACAATTTCCGACGTCACATGGTAAATTTATAAACTTACGGATATCTATTCGTAAAATTTTACATGGTTCGACCAATCACAGACACTCTTTTAAATATACGCATCTTTGAAATACGTAAAATAACACACTGCTCTCTGATTGGTCAATTATACATAGTGGCAATGCCAATCAATTCGCGCGTAGCGTTTGGATATTGCTTACTTATTATTTTACGAGTGAGTTCAGTAAGTTTATCAATGTACGAAATTGTGAACGTAAAATAATACAATGTATCTCCCATTTAGAATCCTACGACAGTTTATAAACTTCCTAGTAAATTGATAAACTTACGGATCTTGTTATTTTCCGGTGACAAATATATCCCTAAGTCTAAGTGCGAGACGGAAATAACGCATATTTGCCCTGCAGCCCATCGAACCAGTAATATCCCAGATTATCTATCTCGTCCTCATTCCACCGAAACCTCTTCGGTAAGAAACCCCTCATTCGTTTCCTCCCATTCCTTGTCTTGACTCGCCAAAGCCGATTTCCTTGTAGATACGTTTCTAATTTATCAAAGGTTTTAATCGGTTCTGTATATTCTATAGATGATGACGATTTTGCATATTCTTCATAATCTTCTCTATCAGATACATTGTCTTTGATTAACGCTGAATCAGAGTCGTCATCTTTTTCGTCATCATCACTAACAACTTGTTTCTTGTTAGATTTCTTGTGTTTAGCTTTTTTTTCCACTTTCTCAAAAGTCTTTTTATTTTTCAAATCTTCTTTTGTCGCATCCCATGGAACAGTTTCTTCTTCAGACGTACCTATAGTTGCTGGATTAACAACATCTTTAGTGTTCCTGATGACTTGAAATCTTTTTGGTTTAAGCCATTTTATAAACACGGTCTTTTTGACATCTGGAGTTTCTTCGCTCGATGAGCTGTACCTGAATCTGACAGGTGGCTTTTTCTTCTGTGAATTGGAATGTGGAGATTTTCTATAGCTATTCATGTTTGAGAGTGATGGCTTGTCAGGTCTGGCTCTCAGTTCTGCGAAATCGATGTAATCTGTGGAGAAACTGTCTCTCGCTTTTGGGTGGTCCACATATGTTAATGCATCTGTAAATAAGAAATATGAATGTAGAAAAGAATAATATCCTCCAACATTAACATAAACATTTATTTATTTGCCAAAATACACATTAATACAGGGGCGGCTCCAGCCCAAGAAGTACACACAGCCACAATAACCTGGCGCCCTCTTCTGTCAAAGTGCGCGAATCAAATGGAATACTTACATGTTTATTTTTTATGTGATAGGTGACAGAAGAGCAGACGGATCACCTGATGGTAAGCGATTATCGCCGCCTATGAACAGTGGACACCCTCAACACCAGTGGAGTCATTAGTCGACTACCTATGGGCAGTCGCTTCATTGTAATTATCAGACATCCCGAATCCTATATCATATTCCAGGGTACGCTTCGAAGTGATAGCATTGGACGCAACTAGGAATCACTCGCTAAGATGAGGAGAACGATCAGTAACTATTCGCGCCCGCTCTTTGCGAGGTTTACAGTGGAGACTATGTGTAGCGAGGGGCTCTCGGCGCCCTCTAACTTCCGGCGCCCGTGTGCACCGCGCCCCCTGCACTATAGGTAAAGACGGCCCTGTATTGATATATGGTCTTACAAATGGTATCTCGTAGTCATGGTATCCAGCCTGTCAGCAGGCGTGCAAATAATATAATATTAACTTAGATTAAATCAAAATAGCGGAAGATAGGTGACTCGTCTCTACCGCGTGGACCCTTAGATTCATCATTATCATCATTTCAGTGATTAGATGTCCACTGCTGGACATAGGCCTCCCCGAATATACTCCACACAGATCGGTCCTGTGCCACCCGCATCCAATGGATTCCCGCGATCTTCCCCAGATCGTCGGTCCACCTTGAGGGGGGCCTGCCACGGCTGCGACTTTTAGATTACATCAATTAATATTAACATAGTTTTCTAGTAGTCAAATCAGGGCCAAACGGTTACGGCTACGGCGGCCAATCTCATAGATCTGCCAAGTACGCAGGATATATTATAGTGCTCAAGTAAGTGCCCAAACACAAGAGCACTCTCTATTCCCTTACCATCATATTCCGATGAGATACCAGCGTGACACGACCAGAAAGGGATTGGGTGCCGGACCAACGGCTTAACGTGCTTTCCGAGGCAAGGGGGTACAATACCGCCAACTCCCAGGCTCCGGGCTGACACTAAGAATATCCTAACGAAATCAGGTATAGTTTTGGCCCGACCCGGGGATCGAACCCGGGACCTCTTGCGCAGCTGTCGCTTTAAAGTGCGACCCACTAACCACTGCGCCACCAAGGCAGTTAAGTAAAAAGAATATTAAATTCACCTAAAAATTAATGCATGAATGGGCCGGCTCCACCAGAATGAACCCACGGCCTCACAGAAAACCGACTTGAAGCAGCATTGTGCTGTGTTCATTCATTCAATCCAGGTTTAAAGGTCGGCAGCGCACTTGTGACTCCACTGGTGTCACGGGTGTCCATGGGCGGCGGCAATCGCTTACCATCATGTGATCCGTCTACTCGTCTGCCACCTATCACATAAAAAAAAAGTACATAGCAGTCAAACATAGATCCTCCTCTTTTTTTTGAAGTCGGTTAGTAAATAGTTATAAATGCTTCTTTTAATGTATGACAAGAGAGTTGTGTACAGTCGGTAAAAGTACGGTCAGCGTCAGAAGTAGCTTAACATTTTAGTATCCTATCGAAGTAACATTTTTACGTACCACTTAGAAACTGACTATAATAGCCAGAATAGTTACTTTGACATGGTATTATAGTGAGGCATCATGGTGTAAGCGTCTTCTGGAGTGGAAGCCGTGGGGAAATAAACGGCCTCAAGGAAGACCTCAGATGGGCTGGAGGGACGACGTGAAGAGTGGCTGGTTCAAACTGGACGCAAAAAGCGCAATCCCAGAAAGAATGGAAAATGCTGAAGGAGGCCTACACTAAGACAGTTGAAACAGGCTAAATCGATTGAGCGTCAAGCCATGAAGTTAGTTGGTAACGCAGAATTAGTGGAGGGTAAATCCCAAAGCCTCGCTCACCGACGTAGAGTGGCCTGTCTATCGGTTTTTTATAGGATGCATTTTGGAGAGTGTTCGAATGAGCTTCACAACCTGATACCACCTTCTCCTTTCTACCACCGGACATTACGGAAGACGACAGGAATCCACCCTTACACTGTGCAAGTTCCACCAGCTCGTACTAAGCGTTTCGCTTCCTCTTTCTTGGTACGAACTGCTAAGGAATGGAACAACTTGCCGGCTTCTGTATTCCCAGAGAGCTACAATTTGGGTGTCTTTAAGTCGAGAGTGAATAGGCTTCTTCTGGGTAAGCACGCTACATCTTAGACCTTATTGTCACTTTCCATTAGGTGAAATGAGGTCAAGTGCAAACCCATTTAATATATTTAAAAAAAAACAGGCTAAAGAAAGAAAGAAAGAGGGTACTAAAGTGTTAAGCTACTTTTGTTGCTGACCGTACAAGACTATGCAAATAAAGATTTTTTTTTATTGCCATAAATCACATGTACATCATTACAGATAAGAATAAAATATAAGTTTCAATGTGATTTTATCCTTATTAGAGTGTAGCAAAACTAGTTATTAATAATAATAAAATAAATATTTTACAACATCATATACATTGATCTGACTCCGAGATAGGTAGCTCAAGCACCTGTGTTACGGATATCAGAATCAACAGTGGGATTACAAATATATACATAGAATATACTTTTCTTTTGTAAATACATACTTATAATACATAGGAAACACCCAGACCAATACAAACAGACATGTTCATGCACACAAATGTTTATACTGTTGACAAGCTTATGAAACTAAGTATTAGAGGATATAAAAAAAGTAATTTGAATAGATAATAAATTAATGTCAGATTCCATTATTATAAAAATGTTAATGTCAAACTAAAATAATATAAATTCATTATTATACAATTACTAATTAATGTCAACCCATGCTTATTTTAGCCGTGTGGTCCCGGCAGAGTAGAATAGGCCACCCTCACTCTTACCGAGGTGTCGTAAAAGGCGACCAAGAAGCCGTGTTTTCCCCTGCAGAGTAGAATAGGCCAACCTCACTCTTACCGAGGTGTCGTAAAAGGCGACTAAGGTAAAGCTGCTGGCATGATCATCAGCACCCAGAGAAGGAAAACTCTGCATTTATATCAAAACCCTCGCCAACCCGTCTGCCAAGCGTGGTGAGTAAGGCAATTACCCCTCATGTGATTGAGGGAGGCCCGTGCCCCAGCAGTGGGGACATAAATGGGCTGACGACGATGCTCATTTTAACATAATAATTAGAGGCAGGTTAATAGCACCATTAGGATAATGTAGATTTACTGTCGCATGTTTGTCAAGAATTCAGCCAAGGTATAAAGACATGGATTTATTAAGAGTTGCTTTAGACCTCTGAAGAATCTACTGTCGTTAAGCGACTTAAGAGCAACTGGTAGTTTATTGTAAACCTTGACCGCATTATACGCAGCTGTTCGCTGAAACGATGCCGTTCTGCAGCTCGGCACCATCAATAGGCCCTGGTTTGCTGGGTATTGAGGCGATTACTGTTGTATGATGGCTTACTTGGAAATTTATTTGGATATCGCTCAGAACAATAACGAAAGCAATAGAACCCCTACTAAAATAAAAGCTACGTACAACTATCTTATTCACATCTGATGATACATCGTGCACGAGAGTGAGCGAAACAAAACCACCGCTTGATTGTAATTATTCTCGAATGAGTCATGAGTTAAAATGTCAAATGGTTCTTCTTATTTTATTTGTGGCAATCAACTTCTCGACTGAGAATTACTCCTGCCATTATCATGTTTTAAATTTTAGGCATTATTGAGCGGGACAACCGAAGATAATTCGCCAATGTCAAGTAACTTATTGAGAACAAGTAGGTAGTCAACAGTCGAAGTCAGTCAAAGTCACAGTCACTCAATAAAACGCCGGTGTTTTGCGTTTTATCGACCTTCGGATTCAGCGGATATCACTCTAAAAGCAATCGCGGGTTTTAAGACTCTTTTAGGTCCAAGCAAGTTGTCACGAGACAACGCACTCGACACACAATAGCAGTGTTAAAAACGATACAATCCAACGATTCTTATTATTAGGATCACTTTGCGGCACTTCACTGCACAAATAAACACCAAACTTGCACACTAAAAACCACTAGACACTAATTTAAAACCTTTGAATTGCATCAGCCCACGCGGCTTGTTTTAGCCCTACCCGCCGAATCAATGTCAAATGGTTCTACTTGGTTGTAATTATTAATAATGCTACTATATCAAAAGTACGTACCTGCGCCATCATCTTTTTTGTAAAGTCAGACCGATTGATAATGGCCGCATTGTTACGGTCGTGCGTCGTGGACGGTTTTGGCTGGGACAACCTTCTGAATTACGAATGTCCAGATGTATATGCATCCGTTTCTTACACATTTACAATGTCATAAGAGAAAATAGTACAAACTGTTGTATTCTGTTGCTATTTTAGTACGGTTTCTATTGCTTTAGTTAAAGTTCTGAGGGATATCGTCTCACTAATTTACACAGTTCTATTTCATACTACGCTGTGACTGTCAATATCTTATGCTGTATTTGAGTTATCTATCAGTGCTAGACTATGGTTTGCCATACATCAAACTAGACAAAACTGTCAAATTTCTTCAATCGACTCTCACCTTAATGTCAAACACATTTGGTTTTTTATCCATTGAGAAAATTTGACAGATCGTGATGGAATCTAAAAAAAACGTATTGTACGTACGTACGTACGTACCTATATTAATTTGAGACAACTGTACAGTGTCCTGGCCAAGCCGCCGTATAATTTGGGACATCACCTTTTGTTCTGATGCCTCACCTCTTTTCGTCTGCTTCTTACGGTCCAGGGTTCGCAAATCAGAAAAATCGATGTAGTCCTTTGAAAATCTCACGTTGCCTTTTGGTTCTAAGAGTGCACTTTTCAATGCTTGTAAACCTGAAAAAGAGCATTTTTTCATGCTAGAAGTGACAAACGAGAAGTACCATAAAACCAAAAGTTCAAAATAAAAGTAAAAAAGTAAGGTATCAGCCTATAAACTGTCCCACTGCAGGGCAAATGCCTCCATCATAGAAATCAAGTCATCGCTACTATGATGGGATTAGGCTTAAGGTGACGGGTAGGGCACACTAGCGACTCCAATCGATTTTAATTTTTAGCTACTAAACCGGATCTATTTTAAACAGTTTCGGTTACAACCTCTCGGGATACACTTATACTATTTATTAAATAACCATGCAAAAATGTTGGGTACAACGCCTACGCGAAAAATTTATTCACGCAAGCAGCCACTTTTGGCGTGAATCAATTTTACGCGTACAAAAACGGACCCAACATTTGTGCATGGTTATTTAATAAATAGTATAAGTGATTGCCGAGAGCTTGTAACCCCGAAATTGTTTAAAATAGATCCGGTTTGGTAGCTAAAAAATAAATGGCGTCGCTAGTGTGCCCTACCCGTCACCTTAAACGGAATGTGCCATTTCCAGAAAAACGTCACAGAGTGTGAAAGAGCAGCTTAAATGCATTTCTATACGGGTGCGGTAGAGAAAGAACATCGCCCAGCACGTCACCCCAGTATTAACCGCTTCGCGCGGTTTTTCAAGGCTTTCTATAAAAAGGCAAACGATGATGCGCCAATACCTCCTATCTAACAAGATTTTTCGAGAAAATTACTTCCTTATGTCATTGGTTTTAAGGTTGATTATTAATAAATGATTTCTTATCTTATCTTATCTTATCTTATCTTAATGTCAGTTAATTGGTTAGATAGGAGGTATTACCGCATCATCATTGGTTAGATAGGAGGTATTGCCACATAATCATTGGTTAGATAGGAGGTATTGCCACATAATCATTGGTTAGATAGGAGGTATTGCCGCATCATCATTAATTAGATAGGAGGTATTGCCAATTCATCATTGGTTAGATAGGAGGTATTGCCACATAATCATTGGTTAGATAGGAGGTATTGCCGCATCATCATTAATTAGATAGGAGGTATTGCCAATTCATCATTGGTTAGATAGGAGGTATTGCCACATCATCATTGGTTAGATAGGAGGTATTGCCAATTCATCATTGGTTAGATAGGAGGTACTGCCACATCATCATTGGTTAGATAGGAGGTATTGCCACATGATCATTGGTTTGATAGGAGGTATTGCCAATTCATCATTGGTTAGATAGGAGGTATTGCCACATCATCATTGGTTAGGAAGGAGGTTTTGCCAATTCATCATTGATTAGATAGGAGGTATTGCAAATTCATCATTGGTTAGATAGGAGGTATTGCCAATTCATCATTGGTTAGATAGGAGGTATTGCCACATCATCATTGGTTAGATAGGAGGTATTGCCACATCATAATTGGTTAGATAGGAGGTATTGCCAATTCATCATTGGTTAGATAGGAGGTATTGCCAATTCATCATTGGTTAGATAGGAGGTATTGCCACATCATCATTGGTTAGATAGGAGGTATTGCCAATTCATCATTGGTTAGATAGGAGGTATTGCCAATTCATCATTGGTTAGATAGGATGTATTGCCAATTCATCATTGGTTAGATAGGAGGTATTGCCAAATCATCATTGGTTAGATAGGAGGTATTGCCAATTCACCATTGGTTAGATAGGAGGTATTGCCAATTCATCATTGGTTAGATATGAGGTATTGCCAATTCATCACTGCTTAGATAGGAGGTATTGCCAATTCATCATTGGTTAGATAGGAGGTATTGCCAATTCATCATTTGTTAGATAGGAGGTATTGCCAATTCATCATTGGTTAGATAGGAGGTATTGCCACATCATAATTGGTTAGATAGGAGGTATTGCCACATCATCATTGTTTAGATAGGAGGTATTGCCAATTCATCATTGGTTAGATAGGAGGTATTGCCACATGATCATTGGTTAGATAGGAGGTATTGCCACATCATCATTGGTTAGATAGGAGGTTTTGCCAATTCATCATTGGTTAGATAGGAGGTATTGCCAATTCATCTTTGGTTAGATAGGAGGTATTGCCAATTCATCATTGGTTAGATAAGAGGTATTGCCATATCATCATAGGTTAGATAGGAGGTATTGCCATATTATCATTGGTTAGATAGGAGGTATTGCCACATCATCATTGGTTAGATAGGAGGTATTGCCAATTCATCATTGGTTAGATAGAAGGTATTGCCAATTCATCATTGGTTAGATAGGAAGTATTGCCACATCATCATTGGCACATATCTACGCGCGATATCGCATTGGGAAAGGACAAAAAACCGTACCCAAACCAGCGTAGTCTTCTGAAACCCTCGTGAAATCAGTGAAAGACGTCTTATACACCGCTGCCAGCAGGTTGTTATTCTTCAGCAATGCTCTTAGCCGCTTCTTCTCTGCCCTATTCTTCTTCAACTTCTCCAAACACCTCAACTTCTCATCTCGCGTACCATAGATGCTTCCAAAGAGTCTTAAGCAACGGTTCCTAGTTTTATTTATAATGTCATCTTGTTTTTTATTTAATACGTCCATGAGACGTACGATGAGAAGTTCTGCCTTGGATGATTTCGGTCGAACGGTTGTGAAGTCTTCGCTTTCTTGGAGATCCAGTTTATATGGGTAGATCCGGCGGTATCTTGCGCGAGTTACATGGAGTAATGCTTGAAATAAATACATTATTATGTTGCTAAATTAGAATTTGAAAAATAAAATTAAAAAAATTAAAAACAGTTCCTTTTTTTTTGATAGGTGGTAGACGAGCAGACGGATCACCCAGCGATTGCCGCCGCCCATGGACACCCGCGACACCAGTGGAGTCACTGGCGCTGCTAACCTTTAAACCCCCTTTTCCCCCTGAATTGGGCGTCCGGTACCCTCACTCACGCAGCGAAACACAGCACAATGCTGCTTCACGCCGGTTTTCTGTGAAGCCGTGGTCATTGCTCCAGTCACAAACCATCTTATTACAAATCGAGATGTTAAGTTATTACCGTACTAAAACTCACGTCATCCCGTTCCAACACGCAATGTTAAAAGGGGCTGGCACGAGTTTTGTTCCGGGTCTTCTTAGTTCGCGATCAGTAATAAGGGGACTATTTCCCCTTATTACTAATCGCGATTTTTATTATTTTAGTGAATTATATAGTAAAGTATCAGCCTATATACTGTCCCACTGCAGGGCAAAGGCCTCCATCATAGAAGTTAAGTCATCGCTACTATGACGGGATTAGGCTTAATCACCACGCTTGTCTAATGAGGTTTGATGATCACAAACCCGAGCTATAAGTAAATACTACACTTAAAAAATTCACCGTAGGGCTCAGGTGGGACTCGAACCCACAACCTTCCACAGTCCGGGTGGCTGCACTAACCATTTATGCTATCCGAACCCCTTGCTAAGACGACGAATTTTGTAAGTGCTTGAATCGTCATGAGCCGACGATAGTCTCATAAATATTGTAGGTATACTTTACAATATCCAGTGGAAACATTGTTACAAATATTTGACCACCAGTTAAGATGAAACTGCTAAATGAATATTATTGTGTTTGGTATAGCAATTCTTTGCATGTTATTCTTAAGTAAATAATACACTTAAAAAATTCACCGTAGGGCTCAGGTGGGACTCGAACCCACAACCTTCCACAGTCCGGGTGGCTGCACTAACCATTTATGCTATCCGAACCCCTTGCTAAGACGACGAATTTTGTAAGTGCTTGAATCGTCATGAGCCGACGATAGTCTCATAAATATTGTAGGTATACTTTACAATATCAGTGGAAACATTGTTACAAATATTTGACCACAGTTAAGATGAAACTGCTAAATGAATATTATTGTGTTGGTATAGCACTTCTTTGCATGTTATTCTTAAGTAAATAATACACTTAAAAAATTCACCGTAGGGCTCAGGTGGGACTCGAACCCACAACCTTCCACAGTCCGGGTGGCTGCACTAACCATTTATGCTATCCGAACCCCTTGCTAAGACGACGAATTTTGTAAGTGCTTGAATCGTCATGAGCCGACGATAGTCTACGGTGAATTTTTTAAGTGTATTATTTACTTAAGAATAAATTGCAAAGAATTGCTATACCAAACACAATAAAACCCGAGCTATGTTCGAAAAATACGAAATGTACCTTTGTTCGACCCGGGAATCGAACCCAGGATCCCAAGATGTCCAGGTACTTAAGGTGACGGGCAGGGCACACTAGCGACGCCATTCGATTTTAATTCAAAGCCATCGCCGAAGCGAAAAATTTATTCACGCTTTTGGCGGTAATCAATTTTCCGCGTACAAAAACGGACCCAACATTTGTGCATGGTTATTTAATAAATAGTATAAGTGTTTGCCGAGAAATTATAACCCCGAAATTGTTTAAAATAGATCCGGTTTAGTAGCAAAAATTTAAATCGATTGGCGTCGCTAGTGTGCCCTACCCGTACATAATATTTAATTGTGAGAACTGTATTTATTCCAAGTGATTCTGGATTCAACTAATTTTTTTTTATAGTGACACAGTATATTGGCTCTCTTCAGCCTGATGGTAAGCAAGGAAGAGCCCTCGTTGCAATTACAACGGAAGCGATGTCAGGCATCACCTCCGTTGGCACCGCCATACTGGCCCGCAAGATGCTTCTTCACGCTTCGTTTGAAGGAATCCATACTATGGGAAGGAGACACATGCGCCGGCAACGAGTTCCATTTCTTGATGGTGCGGCAGAAATAGGAATTGCAAATTTTTTTAGTCCGTGATGGAATGTTTTCCACTGTGATGCGGTGACAGCTTTATCCGGCGCGTGTAGTTCTATGACGGTAGGACAGGTTGGATGAGGGAGAAAAGCTCTTCAGAACATTCGCCGTGATATAGACGGTAAAAGACGCTAAGCGACCCTATGTCTCTACGTAGTCGAAGAGGATCAATGGTATTGGTGACCTCTTCGTCTCCTATGATTCGAACAGCCCGTCGCTGCAATCTATCGAGGGCATCCATAAGGTAGCTATTTAGCGGATCCATTCTAGAGATGCGAGCAGTACTCCACGCATGCCCGGACTTGAGTCTTGTATAAGAGACAGAGTTGGTCCGGTGTTTGTTTTCTGTTGCGGTGAGGCTCTCGACATACTGGCTTTGGTTAAGATTACAGCGAATTTCCATGCCCAGCATGCTTAGGCTAGTACGTAGACCAAGGGAAGTGCTCTGGAGAGAAGGGAGGGGAAGGAATGAGGATGTCTTAGCCTTGAACGCACACACTTACGTAACATCTTGTAACAACCACATTTAATGCAATAAAATATTTGAATTGAATTGAAATTGAAACTGCTGTTGATAGTCCTACGTTTGAACCATATGTAGGACAGACATTTTTGTCGGGGGTTTTTAAATTTTAAATTTATTTCGCTTTTTAAAGAGACAGAATTCTAATTAATTTAATAATGGTGTCGCGGGTGTCCATGGGCGGCGGCAATCGCTTACCATCAGGTGATCCGTCTGCTCGTCTGTCACCTATCACATAAGTCGTCGAGACTCATTCTACAAATGTGGGAATTGAGATAAGAAAACAGTATTCGAGGGTCTTCATAATCTTCTTTATTTTAGAAAAACCGCAGAGCAAGCTTATTTGCGTCTTTATCGTCGTCTCACACCCAGAGAAACTCCATCATTCCTTCCGTTCACTCGTTCTCTGTTCACTCTTACTCCGTTCCATCAGAATCAGAATCAGAATACTTTATTTGCATAATTTCAGATACGTAATGTGATGTTACAATGTTATTTAGTATCACTGAAGTTTGCTTAAGTTAAGAAGCGTGCAAATATTTAATAACGGTATACATTAAAATAACAATTAAATGTCACTTAAAAATGACAATGATATAAAAACTATGTCAGTAATAAATAATTAATATCTACTCTATTATGTATCAATACGGGGATTAACACGATATTTATTATGTGAAACAACATTGTGTACCTACTCACATTGGCACGACGTTTCGGCTACGTTACAGCAGCCGTGGTCACGAGCGGGCTGAGCACGACTGCTGTAACGTAGCCGAAACGTCGTGCCAAATACGTGAGTACACGATGTTGTTTCACATAATAAATATCGTGTTAATCCCCGTATTGATACATTATAGTTATAATGCAACGCGAAAATCTAAATAAACTATCTACTCTATTGCCTATTAATAATTCATTCAAATAATGGGATTGATAAATTAACGTCACTTATTTTTTAAATCTAAATCAAAATATTCAGTCAGCGAGTAAAAAGACCTTTCCACAAGTCACGTATGTAGTTCGCTATAGAAGTGAGCTCCACTCATACCTCTCAGTTCATCAGGTAACGAATTAAAGACTCTGTTGGCCATATGAAATGAGCTTTTTTGAGCTCTCACTCTCTCATAATCCCACACTTATAATATTCGGCATTGTTGTGAGAGGCGTGACACGGTACCAATGCCGAAAAGAAATAACTGACATTGTGATTGAATTTAATTTCATTTATTGACATGACATTATTTTGATTTTATTTATTACACCTACCAAACCAAATAGTTTAATTTTGAAATGTAAATAATAAGTGTAATTTAATTTGAATGTATGATGTCTGTCTTTTAATTTAATTATTTATCTAAGTTACCTACATGGGAACCGTGTAAAAGTGAATTTGATTTATGCATATGGGTGTAATTTACCTGAATAAAAAACTATCCCTAAGTTTAGAAAACTTTTTTATTTTTTTGTATTTAATAAAATATCTATATTAAATATTAAAAAAATAAAAATGTTTTCTTAACTTAGGGATAGTTTTTTTTTTTCTAATTTAGGTATCATCATCATCGTATCGTATCATCATATCGTTTTATCGCGGTTACGTCCCAAGGGGTACGCTTGGACCCTGATTCAGGGTTTGGGGAGTCTGGTTATAACAATGAAGCGACGCACGTCCGACCTTCGCAACCCTTCGCAAACAGGGGAACAAGATCAACTGAATCATGGTTACAAGTGCGAAGCTTTGGACGCAACCGGGAATTACACGCTAAGAGAGGACAATGGTAGGCAAAAATGAAATAGTTAAGTAGGATCTAAGGATTTGCCATGTTCAATTGTTTTTTTTAATTTCCAACTTTTTTTTTTTGTTTTTTAAGTTAGCCTGTATCTTCCCACTGCTGAGCAAAGGCCTCCCCCAAATTCTTCCATTAATCCCTGTCCAATGCCCTGTCTTGCCAATCTTGGACATACTTATAGAATCGTCACACCATGTTATTCTGGGCCTACCCCGTAGTCGCCGTCCATCGGTCGGGCGCCATTGAGTGACGATTTTTGTCCATCTTTCGGGGCCCATTCTGCGCACATGGCCCGCCTAATCCCATTTCAATTTTGCAGCTTTTCGACCGACATCTGCGATTGCAGTCCAAAAATATTTTGTAAAAATAAAAAAAACTTACCAATAATAATAAAAATACACAAAATTAACACACGTTGTCCAATTGCAAACATCATTCAATATTTCTATCGGAAACCATTAAATTCAATTTAATAAGCATTATTTTCTTGTTTTCATATCAATATTGTTTTAACCACGTTAAAGTACTACACAAGACCATTTATGTATAAAAAATATGACGGAGTGGCTGTTTGTTTGTACGAATTAAAAAGGTTTGATCGGACAGAAGTCCCGCGTGTAAGCACTTATGTAGGTACATTCGTCAAAAGTACATAACCGAATTTCTAATTTCTCGTTAATTGAATGAACTCTATCATTTCGAGAATAAAGTTGAAAATGTGTTTATGGAAGTCATTTTGTATGTTTGTTCGTATTGCGCTTACGCAATTAAGAACATACGTCTAATTAATTGGTACAGCTGCGAAATTAACGAAAATGTGTGTTTTAATTTTTTTCCAATTAAGTCGCGTGATTTTGCTTTTGACGCAATTTTGGCTTTATCAGGGAATTGCGTAATTTACAAAATCGTATGACGTCCTGCCGTCATGTAGGTACCTAATTTAGTTAGTGGCTCTCTCGTTTCGGGATAGTCAAGTCAAGTCAAGTCAAAGTATTTATTGCCTTCATGAATGTTAAACAAGATCTTATAAAACAATTCCCGTACATCATGTTACCCTTTTGGGCGTAGCATAAATTATAAAACGCGAAATGGACCTATTTACTTTACTTATGAATTACTTCACACTTCTTATCGATGCTATTAAACACTTAAATGATAGCATCACAGAGATAGTATATTAGTTTAAGGTTAGAGACAATATTATTAATTATTATATGAAAATATTATATTAATTTGTAGTTTTTATACCTATAACCTAATTATTATTATAATTGAAATATTCCCTTAAACTTTTATTTAATTTATTTATTTTATTTAAGGAAATATACAGCTTTTTATATATTTCATTATTAAACTAACTTATAATAGATATTACATTAGCCTTCACAGTTTCCAAAGTTAAGTTGTACACAATACAATTCTGGTAAGACAGACACCTAATTCGGTAAAACTAAAGGTAAAACAATATAATACTGGGTATATACTTAAAAATTTTGAAACACCATGGTAAAGCCTACATTACTCGTGCATTGATCTAAGAAGACGGCGGTACTTCGCCAGCTTCTCGTGGAATATGTCTGTGTGAATGAAACTCTTATTATATGCACTGGTTGTTCTCACAATAAAACTATTTTTAGCGTAATTAGTAGATACGACAAAGAGGTATATGAATCTAAATTGTAGAAGCATTTTTCTATTAACATAATTTTTAGCTTTTTAAGAATAATTTTGTGTTTTTTCCATTCTTAACTCGTTAGGTAAATTATTGAATATTTTAATAGCACTATAGTAAGGGATATCAAATAATCCCCCTTATTACAAATCGCGAACTAAGAAAGTCCCGGACAATATTCGTGCCAACCTCTTTTAAATTTGCGTGTTGGAACGGTATGACATGAGCTTTAGTACGGTAACAACTTTAGATCGCGATTTGTAATAAGTAGGTAGAATGTATTTTAAAACGGCAAAGATTCATACCAATTTTGAACCTCATTAAATACCCTGAATTGATACACGTGAAGTTCAATTTTATATTAAGGTGACGGGTAGGGCACATTAGCGACGCCAATCGATTTTAATTTTAACTACTAAACCAGATCTAAGTATTTTAATCGATTTCGGGATTCCAACCTCTCGGCAAACACTTATACAATGTATTAAATAACCATGTACAAATGCGGACCCAACAATTGTACGCGAAAAATTGATTCACGCTAAAAGTGGCCGCTTTTGGCAGTAATCAATTTTTCGCGTACAAAACGGACCCAACATTTGTGCTTCGTTATTTAATTAATAGTACTTATAGGTAATTGTTTGCCGAGAGGCTGTAACCCCGAAATTGTTTTAAATAGATCCGGGTTAGTTAGTAGCTAAAAATTAAACTCGATTGGCGTCGCTAGTGTGCCCTACCCGTCGCCTTAACCCTTTACCGGGCAAATAGACATTATTTATTTCATTGGTTTTCAACCTTATCTCAACTGGACAAAGTTTCAAATCTGGTGGTTTCGTATGATCCATTGCCTGGTTAAACGCTTATTCATGCCGAAGGGAGCTCTCCCACGGTAAATAAGTATTGTCTATGTTATAAAGTCAAATAGGTATAGGCGCCGTTATGTCGATAATTCGATAGATCGATATGTGCAAACACACTTGTGTCTCAGATCAGACGAGAGAATAACGGTCCAAAGTCCATAAAAGTTAACTCCCCGTTACGCCGTGTGTACATAGGATGCTAGTAGACCAAACAATTTAGAGACAAAGTCTTGTGCTGGAACTAGTATGCAAGTTAATAAATTATATTCGCTTGGGGAAACATTTGTGATTACTTTTGCCATCATTTTGTGGGCTTAGGTAATTGAAATTTTAATTGGACATTGCAATAAAATAGTTTTATATTAAAAACAGAGGTAGAATGAATAATATGACCGATTCGGCAATTGTGGCCGATTTCAGCTACCGGCCACTAGAATCAAACACAATTTTTTCGACTGTGGGCGAGCCACGCTTGAATGGGCCGGCTCGGTCGAGCGAGACATTACCACGGCCTCACAGAAAACCGGCGTGAAGCAACACTGTGCTGTGTTTCGCTGCGTGAGCGAGGGTACCGGGTAGGTTGGGTTTAAGGTTGGCAGCGCACTTGTGACTCCACTCTGGTGCCGAGGATGTCTATAGGCGGCGGCAATCGCTTACCATCAGACGAAACCTGCATGTTTCGCATAGTTTTTTATGTGATAGGTGGCAGACGAGCAGACGGATCACCTGATGGTAAGCGATTGCCGCCGCCCATGGAGGCCCGTGACCCCAGTGGAGTTACAAGTGTGCTGCCAACTTTTAAACCCCCCTTTCCCACGGATTGCGCCTCCCCGGATTGAGTTTCCGAAACGTGTAGCTAACCATGATTCAGTTGGTTTGGTTCCCCTGTAAAGGGTTGCGAAGGTCAGACGGCAGTCGCTTCATTGTAATTACCAGACATCCCGAATCAAGAATCATGGTCCAAGCCAAGCGTACCCCATCATCATCATCATCATCATCAGCCCATTTAAGTCCCCACTGGGGCACGGGCCTCCTCAATCACATGAGGGGTAATTGCCATACTCACCACGCTTGGCAGACGGGTTGGCGAGGGTTTTGATATAAATGCAGAGTTTTCCTTCTCTGGGTGCTGATGATCATGCCAGCAGCTTTACCTTAGTCGCCTTTTACGACAGCTCGGTAAGAGTGAGGGTGGCCTATTCTACTCTGCCGGGCGTACCCCGGCGTGCATTATCTAACCTAATAATGAAAAATTGCAATTTTTTTTCTTATGCTAGAGGCGGACAAACGAGCAAGCGAGTCGATTTTACCCGATGGAAAGTAATCAACGCCGCCCAGGAACATCCGCGAAATCAGAGATCTCGCTACTGTGTTGCCGGCTTTTTTAAAAAAGAGTACGCTCTTCTCTCGAAGGTCCCTAAGTCGTAGCCGTCGGGAAATACTCCCGCAGCCAAACCGTTCCACAGAACTGATGGACGTGGTAGAAATAAAAAGTAGGTGTACAAGAGTAGATACATGCACATTTTATTTAACATTACCCAAGAAGGTGACCCTATTAATTATTTATTTATGCACTGCTATCGTACACGACACTGAATAACTAGTTTTATGTATTACTAGCTTTTGCCCGCGACTTCGTCTGCGTTCACACAATATCTTTATAAATTATAGCCTATGTGTTATTCTGATCTATAAGCTACATTACTGTAAAGTTTCATTAAAATCCGTTTAGTAGTTTTTGCGTGAAAGAGGAACAAACATCCATCCATACATCCATCCAAACAAACTTTCGCCTTTATAATATTAGTAAGGATTTAACTGATAAAAAAGTATTTAAGGTGACGGGTAGGACACTAGCGACGCACACAGCATAGCGACGCGAACCGAATCTATTTTAAACAATTTCGGGGTTACAACCTCTCGGCAAAAACTTATACTATTTTTTAAATAACCATGCACAAATGCGGACCCAACATTTGTACGCGAGAAAATGATTCACGCTAAAGTGGCCGCTTTTGGCGGTAATCAATTGTTCGCGTACAAAAACGGACCCAAAATCTGTGCATGGTTATTTAAAAAATAGTATAAGCGTTTGACTAGAGGTTGTAACCTCGAAATTGTTTAAAATAGATCCGGTTTAGCTAACAATTAAAAACGAATGCTGTCGCTAGTTAAGGCTACCCGTTGCCTTAAGGAAAATGAAAAAAAAACTATTATTCTAAAGAAATAGTTTTTAGGTCTCCATCCCAAATTCTCAAACCAATTACGGTTACAGCGGCCAATTTCAACGATCGGCCACTTACGCAGGATATTTATAGTGCTCAAATGTGTGCGCAAACACAGGGGCACTCTCTATTCCGTTACCCTCATAATCCGATGGAGTACAAGAACGCCAACTTCCATGCTCCAGGCTGACAATGAGAATTTCTTAACGAAGTAGAAAACTTAGGTACAATTTTTTTGGCCCGACCCGGGGATCGAACCCGGAACTCTTGCGCAGCCATCCAGACAGGACCTCAGGCCCAGACGGGACCAGGACCAGATAATGGAATACTTAGCAATAGCAAATAGCATGCTAAAATTGTATGAATAGCAAAATAACAATAAAGGTGTCATAAAATAAAAGAAGATATTAATCTGGAAAAAAATATAATTCACTGGATAAAACAACAAAATATCAACAATCTAAGAATATCTAAATGCTTGGAAATATTTTTATTACACAATCATAGGTACAAATTATCTTCGTTAGGTTACAGGAATAGGCGATGACAATATTCAATTTATTTTATAATAATTAAAATATAATTATCTACAGTAAATTGGGAATAATACTTATAGTAGAATGGCCACCTTAAATTTCCCCGGAATTCATGCAAAAAGATTTTCACAAAAATACCTTCGAGATTCCGATTTGGAAGCATATTTTATAAACTGGCAACACTCGCGACGCCATATTGCGCGCCAATTAAATGTCACCGTTTTTTTATTCTCAAAAGAATTCAATTCCTTGATGCCATCATGAAAAAAGTATTTATTTCAACTCGTAAAAATCTAAATTACACACTCTATTGTCACGCAACCGGGACACACTAATATGGAATGGAAGGCTCTTTGAATTACAGTAAAACTCGTATTATACAAACATTAGGCAAGACTTTCACCAAAGAATATAGAACACCATACCACAATCCACACCCTATACTTTATGTAACCCAAACCTTAATGTCTTATTAAATATCACCTCCACTTTTCACTCATTCAGGTCTTTCTATGTTAAGATCGTACTTAACAAATAAATGTTTTTCTAGCGCATACCCTTGAGCTGCAGGAAATTATTTTAAGAAGACTTAATGATGACCAACTTTTATAGATCTTATTATTGTTAATGTCAGAGCGACTTGATGACGAAGCCCGAGAATTTGCCTCTCTGGACTTCATCTTTGACCGATTTCCTCATCCTACCCAGGTTTGCATCAGCTCACGTGGAATGTTTGACTCCTACCGCCAGAATATCGGCTTATATTCTATTCGGGCCAATCAATGAATCGAATGTCGATCGTCGCCGTCACAGACTAAAATGAATGACGTACGAAACCAGAACCGTGCGACAGCGCGAGCTCCGAAGAGAACTTTTTCGATTGGTTTAAGGTCGCGAGGGGTACCCCCCGCGTCCCGCGGACCATGGGGAGGTCGCCTTTGTGCCGGTAAAACTACTACGAACATCTAGAGGCATTCACACGCGATATTCCCCATCACAAAGCCATGGCTAAGACAAAAATAAACCTAGGTAATATAATTTTAAATTCCTAAATACAAAATCTACATTTTACTGTAATTCTGAGACTTAGGGCAAAACTGAATCAATAACTGAAAACTGAAGCGAAAAAGTGAATGTCACCAAAAGCTCAGTTTTTGCCCCACCTTAGATACAATATCGATCACCCTAATCAAAATACAGGGTTACCTCGGAGACTGTGCCCAATTAAAAAATAAAGACAGACTTTTTTTTATTTCACCATGTTTCATTAAAAAATCTCAAAATATTTTAGCTTGAAAAGTGTCCACAGAGCGCAGTGGTTATTGTGGTCACTTTGTCCGAGAACTTGACAGCCCTACTTAGATTGAGCCCGACTAAGATTGTGGTAGCCCTAACTGTATGAATGAACCCTGTGTCCTTTTACAATAAACATTCACACTTAGCTGTAAACAAAATATTGTTTGAAAATAAGTTTAGTCTAATACAGAATTTTGTCGGGAAAACATCTTTTCTTTAAGGCGACGGGTAGGGCACACAATTTTTAGCTAATGAACCGGATCTAATTTAAACCATTTCGAGGTTACAACCTCTCGGCAAACACTCATACTATTTATTAAATAACCGTGCACAAACGTTGGGTTTGTTTTTTAAAATTATTCACGCCAAAAGCGGCCGCTTTCATCAATTGTTTGCGTACACGTTGGACCCGACATTTGTACATGGTTATTCAATAAATAGTATAAGCGTTTGCCGAGAGGTTGTAACCCCAAAATTGTTTAAATTACATTCGGTTTAGTAGCTAAAAATTAAAATCGATTGGCGTCGTTACTGTGCCCTACCCGTCACCCTAACCCCTTCTAATATCAGCGGCGTGAGGTAAATTATGCCAACAATCTTAGGCTTCAAAAAAAATACGCAATGTCGCCGTTGTAACCCTGTTAATGACATAAAAATAATAATAATTTATTTAGCTAATAACAATAACGAATAAGCTCAGTTTAGGCTAAACTAGATAAAATATGGACATTATGTTACTTTTGTGGATTCATTTTTCAATAACTCGGAATCGTTGGCTCACCGAGTAGTCAATGCGAGAAGGGTTACCAGCTCTTAGAAACTAAAAAGCTTTTTATATTAGACGTCATTAACACGTTATTCATTTGTCACTACCTGGACATGATTGATTATATATTCCTTTTTTTTTGTTTTTATTTTATTTACATAGAAGTCATAACACATCATAATATTCATTTGGCACTGTCTGGACATGATTGAATATAGTTTTTTTTTTTTTTCCTTTTGTTTTATTTATATGTATTTTTAATTGTTTTCTTTTATACAACTGCTGTATGCTCTGTGTTGTGATGTCTACACCAATAAATGTTTTCTTTCTTTCCTTCAAACCAGCCAGTTTTGCCGGACATTTGGTTAAAAAGGCATCTTAAATTGTGCATTCCTCGGAAGCCAACACATAACAAATGCAAAGGAAATGTTCAAATTTTACAACCCCTCATAGAATACCGGCGTGAAGCAGCACTGTGCTGTGTTACCGGAGGCCCATACCGGTGGCCTCGTCTGCCACCTATCACAAGAATAAGTTTAACAAAATCCGGCCGGCCACGTAACCAGGCAGGCTTTATCCGGACACCTGGCAAACCTAATATTTTTTCTTAAGGGAAATCTGACCAACTGGGCCATTTCTATTTTATGTATACTCGAGAGAGTATACATAGAATAGAAATGTCCCAATTCTATGAGGGTTTTCGCGTGCAAAAAATCCGCTAGATGGCGTACTATTGGACTGAGGTCCAACATCAACCGCATTGGTTATTTAGTTTGTCAATTTGACATTTTAACAGATCACATTTAAAAATAACCAATCACATTGTATATGTACCTCACTCCTATAGTACTCCATCTAGCGGATTTTTCACATGCGAAAACCCTCATTGACAAATTGAGGGTCGATTCGACCAATCTTATTCCGATACTAAATCGATGGTATAGCGCTGTCATTCTATACAAATCTGACATCATATCATAGATTTGTCCACGGTTAAAGAATAGTCGAATCCAGCCTAGGCTAAGGCCCTAAGCCGTGAAATTTATTTCCCTTGTTTTATAACCAGTGGGGTTACCATGACCTATGACGTAAGCGGCAGTGGCGCCATCTTTTTTTCTACGACTTTATTGACATATTATAGCTTCAGGTCAATTAATATCTTTACTATTTGTAAAGAGGTACATCCTACGACAGCGGTAACGCTTATAGGAAATCCGAAAACACGAAGCCATCTTATGGTAGAAAGTGGAACTAATATCCCGTAATGAAGTGAGGGCGGGCCACTAGCGTAGTATAAAAAAAGATGATAGTTCAAAGTCTCCAATACACAGGAATAGAGTCCAACTCGTGCATATTGTAAACATCTAAATCATTTTTAATCAAACAAGATTTGAAACTTGATATAGGTATTAGCGCAGGAGAACTAAGGTCACAGACATAGCCCAAAGGATCGCATGCCTCAAGTGGCAATGGGCAGGGCACAGAGCGAGGAGAACGACGGCCTTTGGGGCGGAAAGGTCCTCGAGTGGAGGCCACGTACAGGAATTCGCAGCCGTGGCAGGCCTTATACAAGGTGGACCGACGATTTGGTGAAGATCGCCGGAATACATTGAATGCGGGCGGCGCGGGTCCGTTCTGTGTGGGGAACATTGGGGGAGGCCTATGTCCGGCAGTGGACGTCTATTGGCTAAAATTGTGATGATGTTGATAGGTATCAAGGCCTATTCATAAGATCTGTGTTTGCTTTAATTAATTTTATTTGGGACTAGAATGGAACGGAATTCACGACCAAATTCAATCGGAAACCCCTGTCTCTTTTATACGATCTGTGTTTCTCATTTGTTTAAATGAGACAGGTACCCCCGCGTCGCGACCATGGGGAGGTCGACTTTGTAGCGGTAAAGCTATAGTGGCCACTTTAGCTTTACGTCCCTTCCTTTTTTTTAGACTAGCTATTAATTCCAACCAACAGATGGCGCTAGGTGTCAATTACATCGCGCAAGTGATTCGCCTTTCGCATTACCAAAAAAGCATGGTTATCTTAAAGTTAACCTCTTTGTAAATAGTATAGAAGATTTCGCAACGGTTTTTATTGTAATACTAGGCTTTTATGTCTAAAATCGGTTGAAGTATGTCAACAAATTTGGATACACCCAAAACGCTGTTGTCATCGACCTAAATTTGTTATTGAAAAATGAATCCGACATCCAATAAATATTAAAAAGCTCTGGCAAGTGAACTATCTTCGTATTTGTCGATATAATTCATATAATATGACTAAGACTCAACGTACCAGCTCATTTCATAACTATATACAATGATAAATATGGCTATACATTTTGGAAGTTTTAATTTAGAAATCATTGACATTCCTATCTCGTTTCAACGCGTAATGTGCGAGTGAGTTAGCGCCTTTCCATTTCATGCAATCATATAAAATAATCAAATTATATGTAACACCACTAATACCACCGTATACTTTTTAACTTTAAAAGCTGTTTAAATATTATTTTATCTCCTTTTATGTAAACATGTGACATAGACAACATGTTTAAGAAACTCACCGAGTATTCGGACGTAAGTACATACCGTCAAAAAAGTCGTGACAACAGATGTTTGAAGGACTAACGGAGTTCCCATACCCTATGACGCGCCAGTGGCGCCATCTTATTTTCACGACTTAATTGACAAATTATAAGTCATTTTCACATTACTGCTACACGGGTGCCTTTACAGATATAAAAATAAAAAGATCTTTACTATTTAACCTTACACTGTCTTAATTTCAAATCTACCGACGAAATACTATTTAAAAAATTAAATTTATTCGTTCATTCCTACTTCTTGTCTTTTGTTCTATGAATTAAACAATTCGAAAGTAAAAACTACATAAATCAAAATCGGCAAGCTTTCAATCTTATTTACCTTTTTTAACCATTATATTTATACCCAAAAACTGTACCCATTCCCTATTTTTTACATATTTTATTAAGCATTATCATTTAAGTTTACATCATAAAAATACATGAGTGTTGACATTATAATATTAACAAATGACTGCCGCCATTTTGTCTAACCAACAAAATGGCGACCGTAATCAGCCATTACAAAACAGTACTGGGACATATTGTCTTTCATATTTTTATGTAAATAAATACAATTATATTTTAATAATTACTTATTTAATTACAATTTGACAATCTATCATATTTTTTATGAAACTGTGAAAATCATACTAGACATATTTTTGAAAATGGCACCTTTCCCATTTGAAGAAAAACAGGCATTACAGACTACGTCGAATATATTTTACTTTCTTTGATTTCTGTTTAAATGTGTCTGAATTGAAACGCTTACTAATATGTTGGACAAAAATGAGAATCATTTCTAAGACAGCCATATATTTCACCTACCAAATTGTAGGATATATTTTTAGCTATGCTGGTAAATATGTAAACAGATGCTGACATACCGACAGCTAGCTTACATATATGTCACTTGGATGGCGCCACTGCGCCAGCCAATAATAGCGCATGCTGTTTTATCTGCGCTCTCTTCTCCTGTTGCGATTGTTCGTGCCTATTGTATTTTTACACGATAAATATATTTTTTCTTCAATTTTACGAATTAACGTTTCTCTACTGGACCCTCTGTATCCTTTTCATATGCCATTATGTCATTATTGTGATTTTTCGACGATTTTTGGGGCTCCGTACAAAATATAAAAAACTGTCTGTCCGTCTGTCTTAGTGTTGCTTATCAATAGTCCACAATCGATAGTCTATCGATAGTAAAAGTAAAATCAATAAAATCGATGGTCTATCGATAGTATTGCTGGTTGTCAATAGTATCGATACTATCGATTGTTCAATGTTCAATAGTATCGGGCACATTTAATCAGGCAGCAATACTATCGAAATTAGCTGACTATCGATCGATAGCTTTTGATATTAATGCTGTAAGGAAACACAATATCACAGTAATAGTATCGGGCATTAAATAATCGATAGTACTGGCGTTATCAATAGTATTGATCATATTTCGATATATCGATAGTCTGAATGATTTTCGAGGTCAACTATCGAAAGGGAAACTATCGATAGTTCCGCAACAGTCTGTCGGTCACTGGGCTGTATCTCATTAACCATAATAGAAAAATGTATGATTCGACGAAATCTGCATCCGCCTTTTTTGCCTACACAACCACAAATCCTTGCCCATAATGTTTTATTCCCTGGTGCTGTTATTATATTTAATAATTTTGCTGCAAAAAACATGATAAGCGTATTGTGGTACATATTTGAAAAATATTCATTATTATTAAATCCTCACCAAGTTGCGTTTTGCAATAGTATAATATAAGCAACGAATAAGGTAATGAAATATGTACTCTAAAGACCATTTCTGAAGTCGTATTTTTCTTTAATATAGTCGATAAAAATCCTTTCTTTTTTATAAAATATGTGCATTATAATAGGTGATTTGTGTTGAATAAATGATCAAATTATGTGTATATTACAATACATTATCTTAAAGTTTACTCTTTAAGGTCCATATTTCATTGTAACCCACTTGGCTTGGACATGCACCGTTATTTATTAGTTTAGATGCCGAAGCTCCCTTTACCTCTTAAAGGTGAGGTCCCATTATTGCGTTGCATCGCATCGCATCGTCACATATAACTTTATATGGGTAACAACATAGCTTCGCTACTAATGGGGCCTCACACTTACATTGAGGCCCCATTAGTGCTTATCGCTGCGTTGCATCGCGTCGTCGCATATAGAAATATATGGATAACGATCACACCTACGGAGGGTTCCCATTAGTGCATTTCGCTACATTGCGTCGCGTTAGAACGTTAATAATATATGGAAAAAGAAACATTCGTCGACGCTGCGACAACGCAACGCAGTAATGGGGTCTCACATTTACGGTGAGGCCCCTTTAGTGCCTTTCATTGCGTTGCTTCGCTTCGGTCCAGTATAAAAATACATGAAAACACGATGCAGCGTCGACGTCGCGACGACGCACTTAGGGGGCCTCACACTTAAGGCAAGGCCCCTTTAGTGCGTCTCGCTACATTGCGTGGTTCGTTCCATATTAAAATACATGAAAACACGATGCAGCGTCCATTTTGCACGACGCACTTAGGGGGCCTCACACTTAAGGTAAGGCCCCTCTGGTGCGATAAAAATAGAAAACACGACGATGCAACACTCACACGCAACCTCACCATAAGTATGAGGCCCATAAGTATAAGTATGTTAGTGGCCCCAACGTACTAATGGGGCCTCAATCTAAGTAGTATTTTAGCAAGAATATGACATTAAAAATTTTACCATATCTATTTAGGTTTTGATATACAAAACGAAACTCTTTACAGAGTCCTTAGTGCCGTCTTTATTCTTAAAATTTGACATTATAATTACCTAATATCACTTCACAAATCACCATTTAAACAGCTAGGAATCAACATTGATTTAAGCAGGGCGTTTCAAACATTCGACTGTGGAAACAACCCCTATCTTCTATATATGTGACCACCAAACATAGCTAGCTTTCGCGATTGCCACAAAATTATAGACATAGAACGGAAGTTGCCTGCATCGCGTGTTAAGATGACGGGTAGGGCACACTAGCGACGCCAATTTATTTAAATTGTTATTAACTAAACCGAATATCTTTTTAACGATTTCGATCGAGAATTTCGAGCTCCAGCCTCTCGGAAACCACTTATACTATTTATTTAATACTTCTACTTAACCGCCACTTATGGCATTAATTCACATTTCAAACAGATCGATAAGTAGTGCACAATAATGTTTGCTTAGAGACTGGAGCTCCGAAAATGCTTAAAATGGTTTCGGTTAACAGTTTAAATCGATTGGTGTCGCTGGTTAGGGGTACCCGTCGCCTTAAACTGCCTACGCACATATATATACATGAGTGTATAGTGATCTCAGCATATTTCAGCGTAAGATAAGAGATAGACATATACGAAACGTGCGTAGGAGAGACAGAGTACATTTCCTAGCGCGTAGGTCAAGGAAGTCTTCGATATAAATGTCAGCTGAAGCCGAACTTCTGTGTCTGTTTATATTGTGGTTTCGCTCTCTTCCACGCCCTATTCGGATTTCCTGGGTGTTGCATGAAAGTGGTTCTGTTCTACTTTTATTTATAACTATCTCTTTCTTACTTCTTGTGATGGCTTACTAGGATGGTCACATTTATAAAAAAAAAATCTATGTTTTTTAACGTTAAATATCCTAAGAATTATACAATTTTATTTAAAAATATCTTTAAGGACTTTCGTACAGGACTCATATATTAAATACATTTAAATGGAAATTATATCGACAAATAAAAATACATAATATATTTTGGGACCGTATGTATGAAATTTATTATATCCATACTCATACTAATGAAAGAGCGTGTGTCTGTCTGTTTGTTTGTACGCCTTCACTTCGTTTCGGGACTCAATTTCTAAAAACCTGAGAATTTTCGTACAAAAACATTTTATTCGCTTAGGGGATAGTTTTCAAAAAAATATTGAATCACGTGTTTCATCACTTTCCATGAAGAACTTTCATAATGAATTTCATTCAAATAACATCAAAAATGGCAAAGTTTCATAATAACTTTGAAACCCGTTTTACTCCTTTAGGGGGTGAATTTACAAAAATCCAATTCCTAAATGCTCCCCTACGCTATAAAAGGAATCCCTGTGCAAAATTTCAAGTTTCCAACTTTTGTAGTTTAGGCCCTGCGAATATTCATCAGTTTGTCGGTTAGCTTTCACTCATATACACCATGCTTATTTAACCGTCTCACTCGCTTGCCATGGACAGAGATGCCTAACCACGCCATCTAGCGAAAGTATTTTTAACCTACTTCTAAGTAGGGGTAGCGCCATCTATCCTACAGCGGCTGAATCGCCTGCTTTTACCTGTCACATACATTCATAGTGTATGCCATGTAAACTCTGATTTTTAATTCGGCAAACTAAACTGAGAGCTGCAAACGTTAAGTTCCCATACATTTTGACACTTTGGATCTGTCAAAAGTACCAAAAATGTATAGGAATGACACATTGACACCTGTCAGATTGGTTCGCCAAGCACCAATGCGCTACCTAGTGGTGATTGTAAACACTTCCGATTCGAAGAATAAAACCAATAACACGTAAATTCAAGATCTCCAAGGTTTTTATTTGCAAATCCCCCAGAATTTCTGCCTGGCTGATCTGAGAAAGAAGCGTCCCTTATCTGGGGCACTATACTAAGGAAAACAAATATTTTTTCCCCAAGGAACATTGGGTCTAACCTCAGAAAAAAAAACACCTTTCCATACAAAAGTGATCAGCTCATTGGTGCCATTTGTATCAGAAGGCGAACACTTTTTTTAGAGATTAGACCCTATATTCCTCGGTGAAAAATATTTGTTTTCATTAGTATAGTGCCCCAGATAAGGCAGTAAAACGGCTAAAAAAGCATGGTGTAGTTTTAGATAAAAAAATTCCATACATGGAAATCCCTAAAACAGAAAAAAAATCAAAAATGTATTCATAAGTATCATTTTTAAACTAATTTTGGTCGATGTACTCACTGTAACTGTGAAAAATCAGTAACCCATTAGATTTTCTGTCTCATTCCCACACATTCAATGACTAACTTATAAGGGAAAGAGACAGCAAACATGTATTTATTGGCATGGTATAAGAGCTATATTTTCTGGATTTTATTACTAAACACTTCCTTAAGTGGATTCTTAACATCATCTATAAAAAGTCCGATAGATGGCGTACGATATACTGTGTTCTATGGCCTTATTGAAGAGCCGCCATTTTGTATTTTAAAAAAATGGCGGCACTCTTGGACATTACATTTCTAACCATTCAAACATGAATGTCACATCAAGAAAGAAACATTTTTAGTAATAAAATACAAAAGTTATAATTTGATTATACAAAATATTTCGTTAAGTGTACATTGCATAAATTATCGAAAATTTTCACGAGAAAAAGATCCGTTAGATGGCTTGAAAAGAACTAGTATTTTTTAGACACTGATCATAATTATGTAACATTGACCATCATTGTAAAGAAACTTGCCAATTTTAAGTGAAAAATTGATAACGCGGATAGTCAACAGTCGAAGTCAGTGAAAGTCACTAGAGAAAACGCCGGTCTTTAGCGTTTTATCGATGTCCAGACTGTTGTTAACAAAATCTCAGGATTTAACGCCCGAAGCACACCTCCGTTTACGAACACACGGCGGATCATATTGCAGATCTGCTATGAAGCGGAATACTAGCGAAATTTCCTCTTCTTGCACATATAATAGGCTATTTGACATTGATAAAAATATAAATTTCTTTTATAACATCAGTATTAATATATTTTTTGTGGAGCGATTTGTAATAACGCAAGATAAAAATATTGCATCATTTCATCAAAATTCGTCTTCTAAAATTATTATTTTTATAAACAGGGGTCACGTGACTAAAAACGGCCCGTGACGTAGATTACGCGTAAGTCTACTGCCTGTGGTTGATTGCCTTTCCTTCATAGGAAGAAATAAACAAAAAAAAAGTTTGAAAGAAACACTGAAACACCAACAAGCTCAATGTTTATTTATGGACAATCTACGTCACTGGCCGCCATATTGCTGAAAGACGCATTTTTGCGGCATATTTGAATATTGCATTTTCTTTTTCGTTTTTTTATTAAAGTATCTAAAATAAAAACAGAAAAGTATTTTTTTAGGGCTCGTTATAAACAAATGAATACCCTAATATAGTTTTCAGAATTTTGTCAAATAGCCTATTGACTATAATGCTTTTTTTTCATTTTGCTAACATCGTAAGTGTGATACGTGCTCGAGACTACTAAATTCAAAGCAAGTTGTCCATGTGATAACTCACTCGATATACTTTTAATTTTCGTTGTCTAAGTTAGGCCATCTGACGGACTTTTCAGGAGAAAACCCTCTTTGTCTAAAGAATGGCACAGTAGTCAGACCAACGGTATTTTAATAATAAATAGAATAAATAAATATAAAAATAAGTTATATTTGGACTAGGAAAATGTATGTGATGTTCATCTCAGAATTATATTTATTTATTTGAAAAATCTGGACATTATACATTAATTAGTTTTAACAGAAACGATAATTACATTTAATGTAATGTACACTTTATTATCAATCCAAAGAATAATATAATTTAATAAGTCTTTAAAAGTTTCGAAATAAAGTATAAGAAAGTCAATCAAAGAATTGATATCTTTTAAAATATTTTTACAAAACTATATGACTAAGGCACGATTCGACCAATTTTAATCCGATACTAAATCTGACGTTATACCATGGATGAAAGTTGGTCGATTCGGGCCTCAAGGGCTTCAGAACACTACGAAGTATTTTTCCTTTAAATGTCTTAAATTCATCACAATTAATAAAAATCGAAACAAGACTTATTTAAGTATACCATTCATAATGAGATTTGAAAATCACGTCACTCATATTTCTTTAACCTCTACAATCGGATATAACTTGGCCCTCTCTTTACTGATGGTTGAAATTGAGACGGAAAGGTAAGAGTTGATCTAAATAATTCATATAATGCGAGAAAAATCCACTAGATGGCGTGCTGTAGCATTGATGTCAAGCTTCGACGACTTTAAATGTTTTTTATGCTAGAGGCGATGTCATGGACAGAGATGCCTAATCACGCCATCTAGCGAAAGTAATTTAAACCTACTTTTACGTTACGGTAGCGCCATCTATCCTACAGCGGCTGAAACGCCTGCCTATTACCTATTACATACATTCTAGTGTATGCTATGTAGGACAGATGGCGCTGTCCCTCTAAGCACCAAAGCGCTGCCTAGTGGCGATTTTAATGACTTTTGAATCGAAGATTATACCAATAGGAAGTAATATCACCGAGCTCCAAGTTTTTGTATTTCAAAACCCCAAGAAATCCTGACAGGCCGATTTGAAAAGGAGACAAGCGACGAACGAACGAACAAGCAAAAATCGATACCCTGACATGGCACGTCAAAATATCAAATCGTTTTAATCCTGACCTTCGTAACGCCATCTAACGAATTTTGTAGAATACCTTATCAATCCAATCGAGTGAGACAAAAATACACGTGACGTGACTTACATTTCGACAAGACTACATCCACTTTCCCCCTCCACAAAGATACGTCAGTCTTTATGATAAAACAACCAATTTAGTAATGCCTGTAGTACTATAGCAAGGACAAAACCTCCGAATAAGTCCCAAGAGTGCGTCGTAGTCGGTATCCTGCCCACGTTCTGAGGGCGGAAGGCGGTTGCGGCCCGCTGTCCTTCGTTTAGGCTTTCCACCGTCTTGCACAGGCGTTCGATGGCGTGCGTGTGGTCTCGCAGGGTGTTGTCTATGGAATATAGGGTCTGTTTTAGGGTCCTCCTGTGGGAAAAAAAAAGGTTTTGTTACAAACTGATGAATAATTCACATGATAGGCCGTGTGGTCCCCGGCAGAGTAGAATAGGCCACCCTCACTCTTACCGAGGTGTCGTAAAAGGCGACTAAGGTAAAGCTGCTGGCATGATCATCAGCACCCAGAGAAGGAAAACTCTGCATTTATATCAAAACCCTCGCCAACCCGTCTGCCAAGCGTGGTGAGTATGGCAATTACCCCTCATGTGATTGAGGGAGGCCCGTGCCCCAGCAGTGGGGACTTAAATGGGCTGATGATGATGATGATGATGATGAATAATTCACAAGACAACATAGATTCTGATGAATTAGGTTTGAGGTGTATTCCTGAATATACTTTAGATGGTGGTTACGAATATGGTAATTCGATTTTGTTCTATCAGCTGACTGAAATTCTGAAAATAGGTCGTTGGGGACGTATTCAAATGTAATTCAGCTGGATACTTTGGACTCAATAGAGCACCGTGCGAAGAGACTTATCGGTGATGACGTACTCTCAGGGGCTGGCTTGCAGAGCCTTGACCACCGCAGACGTGTGGCAAGTCTCTCAGTCTTCTACCGGATTCATTTCGGTGAGTGTGCGGAGGTTCTGCATAATTTGATCCCCCCTAGCCCATTCCACCACCGGACAACAAGGCGTGGCGAGGGGTTTCATCCATACGTTGTTGGCTTACCCCTTATCCGCACGAAGCGATTTGCCTCCACGTTCATAATGCGGACAGCTAAGGAATGGAACTCCTTGCCAAGGTCTGTTTTTCCGGATCACTACAATCTGGACATCTTTAAGGCAAGAGTGAACAGGCATCTTCTAGGCAAACGTGTTACACCCTAGACCTCATCACGTGAGATTGTGGTCAAGCGTTAGCCTACAGTTCATAATAAAAAAAAAATAATAAAAAAAAATTCAAATGTATAAACATTTCATATAATTATTGGTAATTGTATTGATGATAATAAAGATACTCTCAAACTAAAATAATGATTGAATTGAGATATATTGATTTAAAAATCTTGTAGAAAACTCCATACAACGACGCGCTCATGCAAAGTACGGAATAAAATACAAGATTTTAAATCTTTGGTATCTTTACAAAAACAAATCGTAAAATTATGATTTACTTGTATTTTTACCAAAAATTACATATATTGATTTTAAAAAATCCTTTACTTGTAGAATGCTATGTCCCCACCAAAAGAAATTAATATTTGATAATGAGAAAACCTTTAACTTCTATGGGAAAACGTAATTTAGTCCACGCATGCAACGCTGTGAGCAGGCTAGTGAATCATACCAATCAATTAATTTTCAAATTCAAATTTAATGTTCATCATCATCATCATCATCATCATCAGCCTATCGCAGTCCACTGCTGGACGTAGGCCTCTCCAATTGTTCGCCACTGTGATCTATCCATGGCTTCTCGCATCCAGCTCTTGCCAGCCATCCTGCACAGATCGTCCCCCCACCTAGGCAGAGGGCGCCCTACATTACGTTTGCTAAGACGCGGTCTCCACTCCAGAACTCGTTTACCCCATCGGTTGTCGGTTCTGCGGCTAATATGGCCAGCCCACTGCCACTTAAGCGTATTATTAATACTTAATGTTATTATTACAAAATTCAATTCAATTCATAACACTTAAGAGTACTAACAACTTTTTTTTTCCCAGGGGAAATGCATTACGCATACCCGTCCGCCGGGGGGTGGACGGGTTATCTCGGACTCCCCCCCAGCATGACGGCGGGGGTCTACCGACTAAAACCCCTGGGTGAGAGGGTGTCTCATCGTCCAAAGTGCCAAAGCCATGTGCACAACCCCCCGGACGGAGCCCGCCTAAATGGCGGGCAAGACGCTACACAGAAAACCGGCGTGTGGCAGCACTGTGCTGTGTTTCGCTGCGTAAGTGAGGGTACCGGAGACCCAATCTGGGGGAAAGGGGGGTTTAAAGGTTGGCAGCGCACTTGTGACATCACTTGTGTCGCGGATGTCCATGGGCGGGGGCAATCGCTTCACCAACAGGTGATTTTTATTTATTTATTTATTTATTTGGAAACAAACAGTCATTTACAAACTTTGCACAAAAAATATGATTAATAATAGACTTACAGTTTCACTAATTGCAATTAAAAACAGCACTAAGATAGACTAATTTAGACTTTAGAACAAACATTGTTCAGAATAGATTTAAAACTATCGTTACAATAAATCTAACATGATAAACAAAGAAAAAATGTAAACGAATTTAGTTAGGGAAAATCTGATTTTAAACAAGTTTCTAACTTTAAAATTTAAGTAAGTAATTTGAAAAAATCTAAATTTCGATATTACACATTTACTACACGTTCACTTGTGTACAGACAGCCACACGTTCGGTCACTTACTATCTGCCGTGATCCGTCTGCTACCTATGTCATTAAAAAAAAACAAGTGTCCATCACACGAATGTTTGTCCAGGTTGGAGGGGGATCGAACCCACAACCTTTGGCGTAAGAGGTAATAATTATCATATCTTACGCAGTAGTCTTCGATCTGGTGGCCAGCTCCTCATGCGTATCAGAGTCGGAGTGCCTGTGCGGCAGCGGCCTGGGGTCGGACGTCCTCTGCACCCCTCCAGCTCGAAGGGAAACGATGTGAAAGTCGTCCTCGTACTCCAGAACCTCATCAGGGAGCCACGGGCTAAGGAACAAAACATAAATAAGAGAAGAGCGTACTATATTTAAAAAGGCCGGCAACACATTAGCGATCTCTCTGATTTCGCGGATGTTCATGGGCGGCGTTGATTACTTTCCATTAGGTGACTCAATTGTTCGTTTGTCCGCATAAAATAAATATTTAAATCGCTTACCAACAGACGATCCGTCTGCTCGTCTGCCTATCACAAAAAAAAATCAATCGCCGTCTAAAACGTAACCGAAAAACAGCTTAGTATGTATCGGCTCATCGGCTAAGAAAACCCAGAAATAGTTTTTAGTATTTTGTCTTCTACCTAGGTGCCGAAAAATATTCTAATTCTATTATTAAATAAAGCACATAATCTGCAAAGAATGCAGGCCACTGATGCGCAAACGTAGCTTACATCTGGGAAAGCACTTTTTGAGCCCCAATGAAGCTAGGGATCTCAGTCCCAAACAACTAATACACTTTCTGAAAAGTGTAGGGTTTGGGACTGATATGTAGCACAGTGGCGATCACAATATATCAAACTGGTCGCAGTGATACTGGTCTGAATAGGACCTGCATAGCCACCCGCTTAAAATAATAAAAAATAAAGCAAATAAAGACATTACCGTGGTATACAGACCATACCATAATAAACGCACTACCGTGGTATACAGACCATACCATAATAAACGCACTACCGTGGTATACAGACCATACCATAATAAACGCACTACCGTGGTATACAGCTTTAGCTTAGCTTCTTACCTTGTATTTGTGTGGTTATACCTCCACCCCTGGTCAACGACACCTGTAACAATTTCTATATCAGTATTGTGTTTAAAAAATCCATACTAATATTATAAACTACTAGCTGTTTCACGCGGTTTCACCCGCGTCCCGAGGGAACTACTTCCCGTACCGGGATAAAATATAGCCTATGTTACTTCTGAATAATGCAGCTTTCTAATGGTGTAAAAATTATTGCAATCGGTCCAGTAGTTTTTGAGTTTATTCATTACAAACATACAAAAATACAAATATTTCCTCTTTATAATATTAGTGTAGATACCCGAAACTGGAATTCAAGAACAAAAAAAACTAAGACAGATACGTCACTGTCAAATCTTTCAATGTCACTTATGTCATTGTCAAATCAAGTTTTCAGGTTTCGCTAACCTTTTTGTTATATAGTATAAGTAGGCACTATTCATGATTAGGTTTCCACCACTTCAGTAATTAATTCGTCCAGTTTTGCACATGTTTTAGATATTAGGCGTTAATAAGTGAAATAACTCGTAAGAAAAATGGTCAAGTGATATTTTGACAAAGTGGATAGTCAACAGACGAAGTCAGTCAAAGTTTCAGTCACTCAATAAAACGGGGGTGTTTAGCGTTTTATCGATCTATGGATTCTGCCGAGACTACGCTTAACAAAATCGCAGGTTTTAAGACTATTTTAGGTCCTAGCAAGTTATTCACGTGTCAACTCACACAATAGCAGTGTTAAAAAAGATTCTTATATTAATATCACTTGGCGGCACCTCACTGCAGGAAACAGCAACATGTAAGTTCAAATGTTGTACCAAATGTTATTAACACCTGAAATGACACAAACTCAATGCCAGCCTTTCTACCAAACATTATGGATGATTAAGTTTTTATTAAAGCGTCTTGTATTTATGTAAAAATGAGTAAATAAAATTACTTCTTTAAATTATAGAATTAAAATTACCAATATATAAATTACGTCAGCGTATGTTTTTAGAAAATAGGTATATACTATTGTACGATCATTTTATTGCAGTGGTAACATTGTAGTATCTTTTTTGGTCTTGAATTCTACTTTCGAGTATAGTATTATAAATTAGTGGCCCGCCCTCATCCCGTTTCTAGGCATTAGTTCCACCTCATACCAAATAGATGGCGCTAGATGGCGTATTTCACTACAAAACGGAGCGACGAATTCACGTGATTTTCAAGTGGTGATAGTTGAATGGAGAGCGACATGGGCTACTTTGTGGCAAATCGAATCCCACGCGAGCGGAGACGCGGGCGACCGCTAGTCTAGTATACATCGTGATTTTTTTGATTACCCTAAAAGCTTCTCAAAGGCATTGCATAAAGAAAACTATAATTTTTCCCCAAGAGACATACCCTCCTATTCCAAAACATGGTTTAAAATTGCTAGTGGGATCAATACTAGAAATAATTGAAAAACTAGAATAAACATTATTACAAAACTAAATTTAACGTTAGTTAGTATGTCAACTGTAATACTAATTTAACTAGTTAAACCACCAGGTTAACACCTAGTTTAAAATTTGTACTAAAATAATAACCTCAAAATATCGATTCAGTGACAATGTCCGTTTATCCATGTGGTCAACTTATTTTTTTTTGATTTAATCCCAAAAATAGTGTAATCATATTCCTTTTAAACCTTACTTAATACGATATTATTTATAATTCATTGTTGCCTAAAAATATTTTTAACAAGGTTATGTACAACGAAACGTCACTGAACGAATGATTGAATGATTCGATCAATTTTGACACTATCATGCGGTACTAAGTGTTCTATGGTTAGTCGAGGATTTTTTATAAAAAATTAAGAACTAACGTTATTCCTTAATAATCATGAACTTGCTAGTTTAGGATTAAAGCCGGTATCAAAGTATTTTTTTGTAATAAGAGGAAAAGGGTCTAATCTCAAAAAGAATATTCGTCTTCCCATACCAAAAGCATCAATCAGCTGATCGCTGTCGTACAGGAAGGTAAAGACAAACACACGTCGAGTTACTAAAATCTGTCGAAGGTGTTGTCCAATATTGTATGGAGGCTTGGCTAGGACTTGGTACATACCTACAACACTGTCACTATTCCCATTTCTTTATAAATATTCTCGATTCTTAAAAATATCGCTTAGGTTTAAAAGGAGCGTCTCACTTTTAATGTCAAAATAGAACTGTCCTATTCACCTTCAGATACTGAATGGATTATAGAGTAGAATCAGAATCAGAATCAGAATACTTTATTTGCATAATTTCAGGTACATAATGTGATGTTACAATGTTATTTAGTATCACTGAAGTTTGTTTAAGTTAAGAAGCGTGCAAATATTTAATAACGGTATACATTAAAATAACAATTCAATGTCACTTAAAAATAACAATGATGTAAAATCTATGTCAGTAATAAATAATTAATATCTACTCTATTGCCTAATACACCTACCGGCACGAAATCTTGGCCATAGAGTTATTTTCATACAAATATGCTCTCTTCACAGGTTCACAGAGCAAAAAGCATTGTTTTCACTGTAGCAATTTTAACGTTTATTTAATGTTTAAATGCTCATCTTTCAATTCATTAATTCAATCGACTCTTGAAACCACTCAATTTCTTCATAATCAAGGAAGAACGATTTTCTTTTTCGCGTTGATGCAACGTTATATGGGATGTAAAAAGGAATAATTATTCTTCTGATTTTGTAGAAATCCAGTGGTATCGTGAGTTGATTGAATGAATGAATAATAATAATAATTCTCACAACATCTCATACATTGACCTGATTCCGTACTAAGTAGCTTAAGCACTTGTGTTACAGATATCAGACAACAGAGGAACACAAATGTATACTTAAATACATATATTACACCCAGACACTGAACAAACACAAGTGTTCATCGCACGAATGTTTGTCCAGGGTGGGGATCGAACCCACGACCTTTGGCGTAAGAGGCAGGGTCACTACCAATTGCGCCATCCGGTAAGTCATTAATTGAAAGTTGAGCATTCAAACATTAAATAAATGTTAAAATTGGTACATACAAAACAATGTTTTTTGCTCTGTGAACCTGTAAAGACAGCATGTTTGTATGAAAATTACTCTATGGCCAAAATTTCGTGCCGGTAGGTGTAATAATTCATTCAAATAATGGCATTGCTAAATTAATTAGAGTGTACGTCTGTGTATTTTGCTGCTTTCTTTTTCTTTTATCTTTGAAACAGCGGTTACCTTCTGGCGGTTCTGGCGTGTTCTCCTTGTGGAAGAACCTTGGTACCCAAGGCGCAGCCAGGTTCCTCGCCCGGGCCCGCTGCGCCTCCTCTATTATCGTCTTCTCCTCCGTCGCTGCCACCTGGGGAACAGATTTTTTTTCATGTGATAGGTAACAGACGAGCAGACGGATCGCCTGATGGTAAGCGATTGCCGCCACCCATGGACACCCGCGACACCATTATTAAATTTGAATTCTGTCACTTTAAAAAGCGAAAAATAAAGCTCTTTCATTTGATACCTATATTGAGGCAGTTGGAAACAATAAATAGGTTATTCGTCATTTTCTGACGGCGGCCATCTTGGATTTGAAGTTTTTCACAATTAATATATTCTGCTACTCAAGCCCTTTTATCATGATACCCATATTGTGGGACTTGTGTTTAAATATAAAATCCAAATCTTTGTGACGGCGGCCATTTTGGATCGATTTTTATCCAACATAGCTAAGAACACTCCCTCCTTATTCATGTTTGAAACAAAAAAACAAAATCGGTTCATTTGTTCGGGAGCTACGATGCCATAGACAGACACACACATACAGATACGTCAAACTTATAACACCCCGTCGTTTTTGCGTCGGTTACAAAAAATATTAGGGGGTACGCGTAAGCGCTTGAAGAAGTAAGACGTGTTATTATCGTTTTTATTTCAATATAGTGGAAACAGGTGTACAAAATTGCGAGTGGACGCAAACATATTTATTGCTTGTGGTCTGTGTTCGTTTGCATACATTTTCCGAGCGAGAACGGTGGAGGAATTGAGTAGAAATCACTCAAAAACTTATTTTGATCGACTTGCCGCCCACAGACACCCGACACACCAATGGGGTAACAGGTGCGTTGCCAAACTTTAAACACCCCTTTCCCCCGGATTGGGCCTCCGGTACCCTCACTCACGCAGCGAAACACAGTACAGTGCTGCTTCACGCTGGTTTTCTGCGAGGCCGGAGGAGGAGCCGGAACTTTTAAGCTCCTCCGGCCGGAGGAGCTTAAAGGTTAGCAGCGCACTTGTGACTCCACTGGTGTCGCGGGTGTCCATGGGCGGTGGCAATCGCTTACCATCAGGTGATCATATAAAAATAAAATTACGTGAACAATTCTGCACACGCTCAATGCGGAGGGGCCCTTTATTTTTGACTAATCAACGGGCTGTATCTGATTCCCACGTGAGTAGAGGCCGTGTACAGGAAGTCGCAGCCGTGGCGCCCCCCACAAGCTGGACCGACGATCTGATGAAGATCGCGGGAATCCATTGGATGCGGGCGGCGCAGGACCGATCTGTGTGGAGAACATTGGGGGATGCCCTTTTTCAGCAGTGGACGTCTATTGGCTGAAACGATGACGATGATCTGGTTCCCGACCTGGTCGTCGTGCTGGATGGCCTCGGAAACCTTCGCCCAGAGCCGCTGCGACTCGTACTCGTGCTGTTGGTCCAGCTTCATCAGGTAGCGCGTCATGCGCTGTTCTTTTAATAACGCAACGTCCAACAGGTTGCTCTCCTCCTGGGAACAAAGTTGAAATTATGTAAGTTTTTACTTTACGTAAGGTAAATCCCACAGACATCGGCTCCGCTTATATTTAATCCAAAAACACGAGACGCTTGCGCGTTGTAATCGACACCTGGCACCATCTATTTGTATAAACTGGAACTAATGCCCCGTACGCACGCACGCACGCACGCACGCACGCACGCTCGCAAGCACGCACGCACGCACGCACGCACGCACGCACGCACGCACGCACGCACGCACGCACGCACGCACGCACGCACGCACGCACGCACGCACGCACGCACGCACGCACGCACGCACGCACGCACGCACTGTTATATATGTTCTTAGTATATAAAAGTGCAATACTGCCTTTGTCATTAGATGACTATACTACTTGAGTATGTTTTCTAATTTCAGTCAGTTAGTTCGACGCTATCCGCGCTCCGCGACACTTGCCTAGAAAACCTCTATGAAATTAACTGGTCAAAATCAAAATAAAATAAATTAACTTTTTTAAAAAACCAATTCTCTGTTTCCTCCTAACAATTTGGTGGCAGCGTAAAGGGATAACAACCGCTGGTATCCCTGGACTCGTCTCCGTTTCTGAACTTCCTCGGACTCTGAATCAAAAAGTGAAGTGTCATTATTCAATTCCTCGCGGTGTCGAACTCGAACTCTGTTTCCTCGGTATTCTAAAAACTCTGTGCCGTGCCTCTGTGTCCTAAAAAGAAGAACGTCCTCTGTGTCCTGAAAAGAAGAACACCCTCTATGTCCTGAAAGAAGATTGCTCCTCTGTGTCCTTGAAAGAAGAACACCCTCTGTGTCCTGAAAGAAGATTGCTCCTCTGTGTCCTTGAAAGAAGATCACCACTCTGTGTCCCTGAAAGAAGAACGTCCTCTGTGTCCTGGAAAGAAGATTGCTCCACTGTGTCTCTGAAAGAAGAACGGCCTCTGTGTCCTCTCTGTGTCTATGAATGAAGAACGTCCTCTGTGTCCTTGAAAGAAGATCGCCCCTCTGTGTCCCTGAAAGAAGAACGCTCTCTGTGTACCTAGAAAGAAGATCGCCCCTCTGTGTCCCTGAAAGAAGAACGTCCTCTGTGTCCTTGAAAGAAGATCGCCCCTCTGTGTCCCTGAAAGAAGAACGCCCTCTGTGTACCTAGAAAGAAGATCGCCCCTCTGTGTCCTTGAAAGAAGATCGACCCTCTGTATCCTGGAAAGAAAATCGCCCCTCTGTGCCCTGGAAAGAAAACTGCCCCTCTGTGTCCTGGAAAGAAGATCGCCCCTGTGTATCCTGAAAAGTAGAACGTCCCCCTGTGTCCTGAAAAGAAGATTCATAATCATGAAAATCATAATCCTACTGTAAGTCAGACAACTTTTATTTTAATCCGAAGTTCATAGTTATTAATATCCGTGCTTATTATCAGTCAGTATTAATATCGAGTTTGTTTACATTAAGTTCTCACGATAATAACCATCATCATCATAACACGTTCTATCTATCGTGAATAACAAATTGTATTCTCACAAACCTTTTATAACACAAGCTGAAACTTGATCCGCTGTAAGTTACCTACATTGTCCGTCTATTACACCGTAACAACTTTTTATTTCATTCGAATTGAAAGTTATTTTAATTATTTGAAATGTCTGTAAAAGGTGAGAAAGAAATGGAATCAATCTCTATCGGAACACTATTCAAATTCATAAAGCCTTTTGATGGCTCTAGAGATAAACTAAGCTCATTTTTATCCATATGTCAAAGTGCTATAGATTTAGCTACTTCATCTCAAAGGCCGATTTTGTTGAAATTTATCCAATCCCAGCTACTAGGTAAAGCTGAGATAGCCTGTTCCATTAAAGACTTTGATGATTGGGAACAACTTAGTGAATTTTTGAAAAGTCAATTCGGCGAAACAAAACATTATGCGCATCTTCTTTCAGATCTTCAAGACTGTCATCAACTTCCTCAAGAAATGGTCAGTCAATTTGCACTCAGAGTTGAGACATGTCTGTCAAAATTAATCACCGAAATTACGTTGTCAAATAAAAAGAAATCAGAGTTAGTAGGTCGTCTTGCAGCTATGGACGACTTAGCCCTACACACGTTCTTACTGGGCCTTAAGCCTAGCATTTCCAATTTAGTCCGTGGAAAGAATCCACAAAACTTAAACAGTGCTATAGATTTCGCAACAGCCGAAGAAAAAATTCAAAAACTTATGTATAAACGTCATACGCCGTCTTCACAAAATGTTTCGATGTCTCAGCGTCCTACTCAATTCAAGCCAAATTTCAGACCCGTACATAATCTCAATACGTCATCATCCAATCAATTTCAAGTACCGATCTGTCGGTATTGTAAAAATCAAGGCCATACTATTGAAAACTGTAAAAAACGCGAATATAATAATTCTTACAACATCAGGCGTCAGCCTCCACAATTTCCGACTAAACCAGTACAATATCCTCAACGTCCAATTTCAACTCAATATCCCCAACGTCCGACTTCAAATCAATTTCAGCAGCAACCCCAAAGCAGCTTCAATCGAAAACCTTTCAATGGTCGTAACATTCGAGTTCACTTCGTAAACGATGATCATAATCAGGCACTTGATTCTGGATTTGAACCAGAATACCAATCCCAAGATAATTATGATACCCAACAAGAAAATTATTGTATGGAAGAAAATGAAGATTTAAACGAGTAACGGACTCCCAACGGTGTCGCGTCGAGTCCGAAATTCCATCTCATGTTAATTCTAATGGCACCATTCTGAAATCCTCTGTATCCTCTGATTCTACTATTTCAAAGGACTGTAAACAGAAAGTCCATAAACCCTCTGTATCCTCTGATTCTACTATTTCGAAGGACTGCAAACAGAAAGTCCATAAATCCTCTGTATCCACTGATTCTACTATTTCAAAGGACTGTAAACAGAAAGTCCATAAACCCTCTGTATCCTCTGATTCTACTAATTCAAAGGACTGTAAACAGAAAGTCCATAAACCCTCTGTATCCTCTGATTCTACCAATTCAAAGGACTGTAAACAGAAAGTCCATAAGCCCTCTGTTTCCTCTGACTCTACTATTTCAAAGGACTGTAATCAAAGAGTCCATAAAAATCCTCGGAATGACTTAACTGTAAAAAAGATTGATAAGATTTATGAGATAAAATGTAATACATCTAAATTATCCTTACCTCATGTTCTCCTCAAAACTTCTATTTCTGATGAACCACTTACCTTTCTCGTAGATACTGGATCTTCAATCTGCCTCATTAAAAAGTCTTCGATACAATGCCCGCACCTGAAACTAAAAAAAGATAATATATTAAAATTAAAAGGTATAGATAATGATATGGAAGCCGTCCCTACTCTTGGTGATTTTGATATGAATCTTATTCTAGGAAGAGAATCTATTCCTTACAATTTTCACGTTGTAGATAAAATTAATTTACCTTACGACGGAATAATTGGTAACAATTTAATGACTCATTACCAATGTTACATTGATTACAATCGTAATATATTTAACATTGACAAGAATAAAATCAAACTTATCTTTAATGATCCTGTTTATTACATCCCGCCTCGTTCTGAAATTTTAGTGGAATGTTCTGTTCGTAATCCTGAAATTAAAGAAGGAATGATTCTTGACGAACATCTTACTGACTCTCTTTTGATAGCAAATTGTGTTGTAAAAGTAAAAGAAAATAATAGAATAAATCTTACAATACTTAATACTTCTGAAAAACTTGTTAACTTAAATTCAAACCTTCAACTTACCTTATACCCTATTGAAAAACATACTTATAATTATAATAATATAAATGAACCAACCTGCCTTAATAGAACTAAAGAAGTCCTAAATCTCTTGCGAACTTCTCATTTAAATTCCGAAGAATCTGAAGTCTTACGTGATGTATGCTCCAAATACTCAGATATCTTTCACCTTCCTGGTGATCAACTAACTTCAACTGATGCTATAACACATCAAATTCGGACTACTTCTGAACAACCAATTAACGTAAAGTCGTATAGATTCCCAGAAGTCCACAAGCAAGAAGTAAAAGCACAAATTGACAAAATGCTTGAACAAAATATAATCCAACCTTCTTTATCTCCCTGGTCTTCTCCAATTTGGATAGTTCCAAAGAAAATCGATGCTTCTGGCCAAAAGAAATGGCGCATTGTAATCGATTATCGAAAACTGAATGATATTACAATTGGCGAAACTTACCCGATTCCGAACATTACCGAAATTTTAGACCAATTAGGTAAATCTAAATACTTTTCAACCCTTGATCTCGCGTCAGGGTTCCATCAAATAAAAATGAAACCCCAGGATTCTTGCAAAACAGCATTTAGCGTCCCACAAGGTCAATTTGAATTTTGTCGCATGCCCTTTGGCTTAAAAAATGCCCCGTCCACTTTCCAACGCTTAATGAATAATGTTTTAACTGGTCTTCAAGGTGAAAGGTGCTTTGTTTACCTTGACGACGTAGTGATCTACTCACACGATTTAAAGTCCCACATCGAAAACCTTTCCGCAGTTTTTCAAAAGCTTAGATCTTTCAACCTCAAGTTACAGCCCGACAAATGTGAATTTTTAAGAAAAGAAGTCGGTTATTTAGGTCATGTTATAACCGAAAATGGCCTTAAACCTGATCCTAATAAAATCAAATCCGTTCAACAATTTCCAGTCCCAAAATGTCCTAAAGATATAAAATCTTTCTTAGGTCTCATATCATATTATAGAAGATTTATTCCCGATTTTTCCAAATTGTCCAAACCTCTTACCTCTCTTTTAAAGAAGGATGTCCCGTTTATTTGGTCAAATGAACAGCAGCTCTCTTTTGAAAGCCTTAAAGATAAATTAATATCTGCCCCCGTTCTCACTTATCCTGATTTTACAAAACCCTTTACCCTTACCTGTGATGCGTCCAATTACGCTATTTCCGCAATCCTTTCCCAAGGTCCCATTGGAAAAGACAATCCTATAGCTTATTCTTCCAGAACCTTAAACAAAAATGAGATCAATTACAGTACAACAGAAAAAGAACTTTTGGCAATAATCTTTGGTTGTAAAAACTTTCGTCCCTATCTTTTTGGTAGAAAATTCTATATAGTAACTGATCATCGCCCTTTAAAATGGCTCTTCAATCATACTGACCCTAGCAGTAAAATGCAACGATGGCGTCTACAGTTAGAAGAGTTTGAATACGAAATTATTTATAGAAAAGGAAAATTAAATTCCGCAGCCGATGCCCTCTCGCGATATCCTGTGAATCCTATAACAAATGAAAATCCTGAAAAACTTACCGATTCTCCAACTTCTGCTAATCCAGTCCCTCCAGCACCTGAAAATCCTAGTAATGAAAACGCCCTACTTTCTCCCTTTAGTCCTCTTACCTTAGATGATTTAGGTATCCCAATTTCTGACATAGATCAAATGAACCTCGATGATATATCTATTACGGATCTCCTGGAAAATGATAATCTCTTGAATCCTAACTCTGCATCTCCTCCTAAGTCAATGAAATCTACTGACGTTCAACCTCCTTCGGTCTCGATCCCTGAAAATAAAAATAAACCTAATCCTTACCTTCAAAATCCGCAACCCTCTACAAGTCGAGTAGATCCTGAAATGAATAAAAATCCTTCGCCTAAAGTCTTACCTGAAATAAATGATAACTATTCTAAATTCCTAAAGTCAAATACTTCCTGTAACACTCCAATAATAGAACATAATGACAACTTATTGAAAACTCGAAATAAAATAATTGTAATTCCAACCTCTCTTGATCTCGATGAGTCTATTCCCTATGTACAAGATATACTATCAAATTGTTCTGACTCACAATCCTTTATACAGTCTGAAAGAACGTTACATTCTTACAAATCTCTTTCATATAATGACAAAACTTATTTCTTTTTATTTACAAAGGTACATCACTTTGATGACTGTAGTTACTCTGATATATTTGAAACAATTAAAACTTTCAGAAATCACTTAATATCTAATTTAAATGAAGAAAAATCAATCAGCATCACTGATTTCAAAAACCCATTTGATCGACACATTTATTCAAAATTGTATAATATGTTAGCCTACTTATTTGACAATACCGGAATAGAAATTCATATTTACAGAAATAAAATATATTATCCTAGTCCAAGTGAAATACACAAGATACTTAAAGAAAACCACGATGTACCAATAGCTGGTCATCTGGGATCAAACAGAATGTTTAATAAAATCCGTGAACAATTTTACTGGAAGAATATGCGCAGTGATATAGAAAATTATGTAAAGAAATGCATGTCCTGCCAAACTAATAAAGCTCTTCGTCAAATAAATAGAGCCCCTATGCAAATAACTAGCACCTCCACTGTCCCTTTTGAAAGACTTTCTCTAGATATTGTCGGACCTCTCCCCGAATCTGGAACTGCTAAATTAAAATATATCTTAACCCTTCAAGATGATATGACAAAATATTCTACAGCTTATCCCATAAGAAGTACAACTGCTGAAGAGACCAGTGACTGCCTCATCCACTTCATATCCCTCTTCGGCATACCTAAGTGTATTCTCACTGACCAAGGTACCAACTTCACAGCAGAACTATTCAAACAAACTTGTTCTTTTCTAAAAATAAAACAGCTGTGGTCATCTCCTTACCACCCCCAGACCCAAGGCGCGTTAGAACGTAGCCACTCAACCCTTAAAGAATATTTAAAGTCCTACGTTGACGAATCTCAGTCCAATTGGCCCCGGTATGTATATACCGCTATGTTAGCATATAATACTGCTATTCACTCCACGACTAATTACTCCCCTTACGAACTTCTCTTTGGTCATAAGCCATATCTTCCAAATTCCATCTATGAAACTTCTGCCTCTGATGCTACATATTCTGATTACGTAAAAATGCTGAAACATCGACTCCAATTTACCAGGTCTAAAGCCATAGAAAATATTAACAGATCTAAACAATCATCAAAAGCCTACTACGACTCCCATTCAAAACCTGTAAACTATAAAGTTGGTGACTATGTATTCCTGAAAAACCACCTCAGGCTTCGAAAAGCGTTATCGCCAATTTGGAAGGGACCCTATAAGGTTGTTAAGATAAATGGTAGAAACAGCCTAACTTTACTCATAAATAGGCGTCACGTGACCCATCACTTCGATCAGGTCAAACTAGCACGTCGCGGTGGTGACTAAAAAATAATAAGTCCCACTTAATCCAAAAAAGAAGAAGTATAGTTCTAACTAGTTTTACATTAAACAAATTTTATTTCAGTTTCGTGACTGTAGTGAGCGGTAACTTCATTCAACCAGCTACAAAAAGTCCAGGTATCCATTTTGACCCCATTGGCTTATTAAAATTAATCGATGGTCACCTAAACATAGTTATTCCTACAGATATTTCATTTATTAAACCGCACCTACAAAATCTGAACGGTGTGATAGGCACCCTACGGTACTTGTGTAAACAAAGTAACGCATTCAATGAGTTAGAGTGTCATAACTTATTACAACCTTTATCTGTTCGTTATTATGACTTAATAAGAAACTTTGAATCAATTTCGCATCTTATAGAATTTAGGTCAAAAAGGTCAGCTTGGTTTGGCATCGTAGGTACTGTCTTTAAACACTTATTTGGAACTATGAACGAAGATGATGCTATTAAATATAGCAGCGCCATTCAATCTGTAGAAAATGATCAAATTAAAATATCAGAATTAATGAAAGAGAATATTTTGGTAACAAAATCTACACTTTCTTCTTATAAAAATATTATTAATGATATTGGAAACAATGAATTGAGATTAAATAGCGCTGTTGAAAATTTATCAAATAATTTGAAGAATTTAACTCTGCTTACTAATAAAATTGAAATTAAATCAAATTTCAACGAAATGTTTAATATGTTAGAGAGTAGTTTACTAACCCTATCATTTAAGTTAGAAGATATTGTAAATGGAATAATGTTTAGTAAATCTAATATTTTACATCCTTCGATTATAACACCAAAACAACTTTTTTCTGAATTAGTTGACAATTATAGATTTTTACCAAATTATAGACAATTTCCTGTTAGCCTGTCTTTAGAAAATATATATGTTTTACTAAATATATCCGAATTAGCTACTTTCTATAGTAATAACAAAATTGTATTTGTTTTAAAAGTTCCCTTAGTGACCTCCAATGAATTTAGTTTATATAATTGTATCCCATTTCCGATGTTAAACAAATTCGAAAATAGAACTTATACAACCATTATTCCATCGACGAAATATATAGGTAGGTATAACTAGAGATAGGTCTTTGTATTGTAAACTTGATAGCCTAAATAGCTGTAAGAGAGTTTATGATATGTTTTATTTGTGTGAATTTATTAATGTTTATTCTACATCTGCAAATGCGATTTGTGAATCCGAAATAATATCTAAAGCCTTAAACTCTGTACCAAAAAAATGTGAAATTAATTTCTTTTATGGTGACATAGAAATTTGGCAAAGACTTAGTAACAACAAATGGATTTATGTTATTTCTGAAAAATCCAAATTAGCTGTAACGTGTCAAAAATCAGGAGATAGCGAGATCAATATTTTAGGTACTGGCATTCTGCATCTCCCTATTGATTGTATAGCCTATTATAAAGATTTAATACTAATTCCTAAATTTACTAAAATTATCGAGATACAAACCGTTAATTCGACATTCGACTTACTAAATGACAAATGTTGCGACTTCACTAAATTAAATAATATTAAAATCAGTTTACCAAATTTAAAATTACATAATATTAACCTTAATTCTATTTCCATGGAATATAATAAAGCCTCAGATAAAATTATTAAAAATCTGGATAAAATCATTGAAAAGCCTCATATTGTTCTATATGGTCAATATTACTCAAGTGCAACTGTTTGTATCTTGATCATAATTATATTAATAACATCCTTTTTATTTTATAAAAATTGTAAAGGCAAATGTCGAAGAGTATTTATAACAAGGCATCAAGGCATTGCCGAAAATAATGACATAGAGTTAGAAATTATTGAATCGCCAAAGGTAGCAGCCCGCATTAGACCTACATAGTTTTACTCTGAACTTAAACTTCACTTTTAAGTAAAGTTTAATTTTAACCTTGGGGGCTGTTATATATGTTCTTAGTATATAAAAGTGCAATACTGCCTTTGTCATTAGATGACTATACTACTTGAGTATGTTTTCTAATTTCAGTCAGTTAGTTCGACGCTATCCGCGCTCCGCGACACTTGCCTAGAAAACCTCTATGAAATTAACTGGTCAAAATCAAAATAAAATAAATTAACTTTTTTAAAAAACCAATTCTCTGTTTCCTCCTAACAGCACGCACGCACGCACGCACGCACGCACGCACGCACGCACGCACGCACGCACGCACGCACGCGCACGCGCACTCACACGCGCACACACACATACACACGCCATTTCTTCGTCTTAAGTTAAAAATAAATAGTATGGACAGATCAACATGTAACTCACCCCGGTCCGCTTGTCTTTGATGTCGATCCTGCCGTCCCAGTACCCTTCGACGGTGGCGATGGTTTCCTTGCCCTTTTTGATCCGCCCGGAGATTGCGTTCGTCTGGTCCGAGCCGCCCAGGAACGACTGTAGAGAAAAAAAAATTAAAACATCACATACTTGGTAAGCGATTGTCGCCGCCCATAGACACCATCAAGCCATCCATCAAGCGAGCCATCAAGGCATGGAATGCCCTCCCAGCTCATGTGTTTCCTCCTTCATACAATCCGGGGTCTTTTAGGCGGGGCGTGAAACGGCATCTCAGCAGGCCATCAGGGTGAGGATGGCAGACACAATGGGTACTTTGTTAGTTCTTTTGTGCCTGTCAACCCCATATTTGGATTTCACGGCCGCTTACCATCAGGCGGAGTGAGGTCATCCTGATTGGCCTTTCTATAAAAAAAAGGTGTCAGAAGAGCAGACGAATCGCCTGATGGTAAGCGATTGCCGCCGACCGGTCGCGGGTGTCTATACACCCGCGACACGAGTGATCCGACTCCGAGATAGGTAGCTTAAGCACCTGTGTTACGGATATCAAAACCAACAGTGGGATTACAAACATAAATGTACATATAATACTTTAGTAAATACATACTTATAATGCATAGAAAACACCCAGACCAATACAAACAGACATGTTCATGCACACAAATGTTTGTACTGAGCGGGGATCGAACCCGCAACCCTTGAACCAGAGGCAGCGTTCACTACCACTGTTCCAAACGGTTCCTCAAAAATAGACATGAAAACGGTTACAATATGGGGTGCTTCCGGGAAGAAAAAATAAAGCGTTTATAATTTTTTTCAGATCTTTGAGGCACCAAATGTGTTTGAAAAATAGATTTTTAAGGCTTGATTCGACCAATCTTAATCCGATACTAAATCTATGGTATAGCGCTGTAATTTCATACAAATCTGACGTTATTACCATAGATTTATCGACGGAAAAAAATTGGTCGAATGGTGGCTATCGCGTGTGAAATATCCGCTAGATGGCGTGCCTTTGAACCGAGGTCCAACTTTAAGGTGACGGGTAGGGCACACTAGCGACGCCAATCGATTTTAATTTTTAGCTACTAAACCGGAACTAGTTTAAACAATTTCGGGGTTACAACCTCTCGACAAACACTTGTACTATTGATTAAATAACCATGCACAAATGTTGAGTCCGTTTTTCGCGTACGCGTTGGACCCCACATTTGTGAATGGTTATTTAATAAATATATAGAAATTAAAAACGATTGGCGTCGCTAGTGTGCCCTACCCGTCACCTTAACATCATTGGCTGATTCAGTCGATAATTCACAATTTGACATATCACGTCTAAAAATACCCAATCACCTTGTAGTGGATGGACCTCAGGCCAATCCAATAGTGCGCCATCTGGCGGATTTTTTGCACGCGATTGCCTCTATTAGGCCTAAACCATATTTAGGTAGAATTAAATCAACTTCGTCTAACCTCTTGAGATTGGGTGTGCTCACAATCTCTTCTATCTCGGCATTTGTGCGGATCCCCCGGCCATCTTTGCCTACCTTTAACTGGGCCCAAAATTTTACGTAGAACTTTCCTTTCTGCTACGAAACTGCTTTTTTTTCCTCGAGAGGTTTGACGAAGATCGTCTCGTGAAAAAAGCATACCAGAGCCGACCGGTGGGCCGACGCAGAGCTGGGCGACCTAGGTGTCGCTGAAAGGACGTCGTCGTCAATGACTGGAAAGAAGTGAGGATCTCTTGTTTCGGAGCCCATGACTCTATATGGGTCGATGAGCCAGCGGAGTGAGTAAATCAACTTAACGCAGAAGCAACTTGGCGCAGATAAAGATAAAGATAAATTTATTTGCCAAGAAACATGTGTACAGAGAAGATGTTGTTAGATACATGCAAAGTGCCAACATGTTCTACCATTACGGTGTACAAAATGATTGGTTAATGAACAATGATAATAAAATTAAATGCCAATATATGTCACAGTTATAAAATTAGTCACTTCATTAAATTACTTAGTCAATACAAATATTACAAATCAATTTATAATGTCATTTAGAAAGTCAGTTATAGTATAACTACTATAGTATAGCAGCGACACTTAGTGAGTCTTGGCCTCCGATAATAAGAGTCTCCATCTCGGTCGGTCTTGCGCCACTTCCTGCCAGTCATCCACCAAGAGTCCGCGCAAACACTTTTCGACCTCATCCTTCCAGCGGTATCTAGGACGACCGACTGGCCTTCGCCCCTTAGGACGTCCCAGGTTCGCTCTCTTTACTGCACGATCTTCTCCCATTCTCCATTTCACTCTAGAGGAGGCTCAAAAACAGGGAGCTGGAAAAGCAGGTTGGCGAGCCTAACATCACTGGCGAGACTAAAGCGCATCGACTTCGCTGACTCGGCCACCTCGAGAGAATGAGAAATAAACTTACCCTCAATTTGAATTCAACGTCGGCGTGATAGCCCGTCTCCGAACATATCACTTGGACCTGCAAATAATAAATAAATATATATCTATACTATTTATGAAGAGAGCTACCGAAAGAAGTTAACATTGCAATGATGAGACGTCAAATGTATGGCTCGGTATGATGATGACACAACATTGTATGAAAGTTTGGCGATTAAAAAGAGTAACTGGCGAGTTTCTTGCCGGATCTTCTCGACCAGAAACAACTTTCCGAGCCGGTGGTAGAATCGCATTATGTTTATGTATTTCTTTAGTATATTTTATGTATCAACATATATCTGTGTGTGGGTGTTTGTATGTATTATAAGTATGTATTTACAAAAGAAAAGTATTATATGTATATATTTGTAATTCCGCTGTTGATTCTGATATCCGTAACACAGGTGCTTGAGCTACCTATCTCGGAGTCAGATCAATGTATGTGCTGTTGTGAAAATATTTATGTTTATATCTAAATCTAAATTCTCACAACATCTCATACGTTGACCTGATTCCGTACTAAGTAGCTTAAGCACTTGTGTTACAGATATCAGACAACAGAGGAACACAAATATATACTTAAATACATATATTACACCCAGACACCGAACAAACACAAGTCTTCATCGCACGAATGTTTGTCCAGGGTGGGGATCGAACCCACGACCTTTGGCGTAAGAGGCAGGGTCACTACCAATTGCGCCATCCGGTCAGTCAAATATATATATATATTAACATGTAAATTATACATAAGTACTTATAAATAGTTTTAAGTCATTTAAATGTGTGACGATTTGTAAGTGCTGTGTACAAGCCTATGCAAATAAAGAATTATTTGAGTTTGAGTTTTGAGTTTGAGTCATTTAAATAACCCCTAACAGGAGACAGTGCAAGGTGCACTGTCATTTGTTGGTGTAACCTTCATTTTTAGCTTTATCAAATCATCATCATCATCATCAGCCCATTTGAGTCCCCACTGCTGGGGCACGGGCCTCCCTCAATCACATGAGGGGTAATTGCCATACTCACCACGCTTGGCAGACGGGTTGGCGAGGGTTTTCCTTCTCTGGGTGCTGATGATCATGCCAGCAGATTTACCTTAGTCGCCTTTTACGACACCTCGGTAAGAGTGAGGGTGGCCTATTCTACTCTGCCGGGACCACACGGCTGATTTATCAAATAGCATCTAACTATCTATACCTTGCCGCCCAGCTCCATAGACAGCGTGCCGATGACTATGCCCTTGCAGTGAGCGTAGGGCGCCGTGGTGACGTAGGTCTCACGCCACGACAGCAAGTGCACTCGTGCGCACCCTTCCAAGATGGCTGACGTCGAGTTACCTGTCAATGAAGAAAAATATGTTTAGATTTTATCAGAAAAAAGATTGGCACGCGTGGTACCCATTAAAAGAAGATGTGTCATTTATTTCATTGTCAGCCAATTTAAGTCCCCACTTCTGGGGCACGCGCCTCCCTCAATGACATGGGGGGTTAATTGCCATACTCACCACGCTTGGCAGACGGGTTGGCGGGGGTTTTGATATAAATGCCGAGTTTTCCTTCTCTGGGTGCTGATGATCATGCCAGCAGCTTTACCTTAGTCGCCTTTTACGACACCTCGGTAAGAGTGAGGGTGGCCTATTCTACTCTGCCGGGGACCACACGGCAATACATACTGAACTCTACAAAACCAAAAATATTGGTTAGGTTAGGTTAGAACAGTGGCAGAGGGGCTCGTCAGGGCAATGGTTCGCGCGGAAGGCCTTGGATGACTGGTGCGGGGGCACCGGCTATCCCATAATGAGACCTAACAAAGGTGGTTAGCGCACTGCACGCCGGCGCGCCTTCTGGTGGTAGGAGTGGGTGCTATTCCTGCACCCCTCTGAGGAGGTCTGCCCATTTTGTTTGGGTGGTCGTTGGCCACAAGCGTTACTTTTTGATCTGTTTTTGCACTCGATATTTGGATTAACGCTATAAGTGACCGTTTTTGGCGGTAATTCAAATTTAGAGTACAAAAACAGACCCAAAAGCTAAGTATAAGTATTAAATAAATAGTATAAGTATTTTCCGAGAGGCTGCAGCTTCGAAATTATTAAAAAGATATCCGGTTAAGTTGCTAGCAATTTTAATCGATTGGCGTCGCTAGTGTGCTCTACCCGTCACCTTAACTAAATGATTTACAATTATTTGAGACAAACTTATGTAATAATTATTTCTTCCTGTAAGATTAATCTTGATAATTGCTAAGAGTGGCCAGTTTTAGCAATTATTGCTAAAAGTAGCCAGTTTTAGCAATAATTGCTAAAAGTGGCCAGTGCACATTGTATATCTGCAATGTATGTTTCATCGACTGCACACTGTGTGTGACTGTGTAGTGGGCCATCCACCACAGTCCTATAATAACTCATTTAGCTAAATTTTCTCTCATCATCGTCATTTCGACTTACCGTAGAACTTGGACTTAGCTAACAGGCTGCCCTCAATGACATATCCCTCTTTCCTGTTGGACACGTAGAAGGCCGACACAGGGGGGTGGTGGGATACCTGTGGACAAACAAAAAAATACTAAGGTTCTGACCCCAAAAATTGGAACAAAATCGTCACCTTTACCATTTTCGGTATCACTCGGTATCACTTTTTAAATGTGGGAGAGCCACGCTTAGGCATGAATGGGCCGGCTCGACCGGAGTGATACCACTGCCTCACAGAAGACCGGCGTGAAGCAGCGCCTGCGCTGTGTTTCGCCATGTGAATGAGGTTACCGGAGGCCCAATGGGGGGGAAGGATAAAAGGTTGGCAGCGCACTTGTGACTCCACTGGTGTTGCGGGTGTCCATGGGCGGCGGAATTGCTTAACATCAGGTGATCCGTCTGCTCGTCTGCCACCTCTCATATAATAAAAACGAATTTATAAAAAAAACTGTTTTGTTTTTTATGTCATAGGTGGCAGACGAGCAAGCGGATCGCCTGATGGTGGTCCTACCATCTGGGCAACTGGCTGACGAGCCCTAACACGTCTTTTTAGCTCGTCCCACATGTGCTCAATGGGGTTCATGTCTGGGCTTCTGGCTGGACAGTCCATAACAGCGATGTGCACATCCCGAAGATATTCCCTGACGATGCCGGCCGTATGGGCTCTTGCATTGTCATGCATTAAAAGGAAATTTGGGCCCACATAGTCCGCGTATGGCATCACGTGAGGTCCTAAGCACCCACGACAACCTCAAGCTGTTCCCGTAACAACCTCAAGTTGAGTTCTGCCGCTCGCGGATATACCGCCCCAAACAGTCCATGAGCCACCGCCATAAGCAACCCTCTCTTCAAAGCAGAATGGACAACATTTCATATTTTTAACATGTCCATATTGTTTTTTTATATGAAAATAGACATAAAATGAACAGACCCATATTTTTTCTTTTTTCAAAATTTGTCCATTTTCATGCATAAAATAATTATTGAAATTCTTTTTATTCTAAATAGACGTAAGCGCCAAATGACGTCATCGGACGACTGAATACAGCGATATTCCTTTGCTTATCATTGTTTTAATAAAAAAAAAGGTACTACTGTCAAAGGTAAATAATACTAGTGTCAACATTGTCAACGTCATTCATACATTCAACGTTGACAAGTTGTCTTTTTTTTTAACAGTTACATGTCATGGGTTTGGCATTTCGTAAATTTAAAACTATAATGTGCTAAGCAAAGAAATATATTACATTCTGCCGTCCGATGACGTCATCTTACGTTTTTTAGTTTTAAATTTTTTTCTCAGTAAATAAGCAATATAAAAAATGAATAAATATATAGTCGAGTAGCGGAAAAGTAAACAAAGAATTGGTATTTTTTGTTTCATAGCTTAGCAATTTTGAAATGTTGTCCATTGTACGAAACGCTCTCCCTTACGTCGGTAGACCTTCTTCCTTCCATCATCATCGTCAGCCCATTTAAGTCCTTACTGCTGGGGCACGGGCCTGCCTCAATCACATGAGGGGTAATTGCCATACTCACCACGCTTGGCAGACGGGTTGGCGAGGGTTTAGATATAAATGCAGAGTTTTCCTTCTCTGGGTGCTGATGATCATGCCAGCAGCTTTACCTTGGTCGCCTTTTACGACACCTCGGTAAGAGTTAGGGTGGCCTATTCTACTCTGCCGGGGACCACACGGCAACTTCCATCATTGAAATGTAACACAATTTTAGACTCATCAGAAAAGAGTACACGGCTCCGATGCTGTTGAGTCCGATTTAAATGAAAATGAGTGAGCCCGAAATGAAGGCGCGCTGTTCGGTGGGCTCGCGTTAGTTTGGGGCCATTAGCTGGCTTGTGTGGTACCATATCGCGTTCTTTTAACCTTCTTCAAGTTCGAGCGCTCACAGATACGCTATATACGATACACGATACATAAGTTTACAATAGTTGACACATTGATTTTTACCCGACTACGGCGAAGTAAAAAGGAGGGTTATGATTTTGACCATTATGTATGTAATGTATGTATGGTTCATCTGTTCCCTCATAACTTCTAAACTATTATGCCTCTGCTGACATTATCCGCGAAGATATATATTATATCGGAAGTGATTCTTCTCTGCCCCTATATTTATTCTATGGTATGGTGTTGCTCACCTGCTCGGCGACATAGTAAGTGTGCGAGTCGGTCTCGCGGTGTTGCCAGCAGCATCGGAAGGTCTCGCCCAGCACCGGGTTGTAGGGTTTCTTCAGGCCCTTCGGCTTGCGGTACAGCCCGGAGAGGTACCACCTCAGGACACACTTGAAACGGAGGTACGGGTCTTCAATGTGTTGGGCTCTGGAAGGGACAATTTTTTTTTTTTTTTCAATTAATGTGATAGGTGCCAGACGAGCAGAGAGGTCACCTGATGGTAAGCGATTGTCGCCGCCCATAGACACCAGTGGAGTCACAAGTGCGCTGCCAACCCTTAATTAAACCCCCCTTTCACTCCGGTACCCTCACTCACGCAGCGAAACACAGCACAGTGTATACATATAACACAATGGTATTTAATACGGTATTTGACTATTTTATTTTTGTAATCAAAAGACATCTAAATGATAGAAACATCGTTGAAAGAATTCACTTGATTCTCATTTAAACTACCTGAGATATCACAACTTTAAAATCACATTATTTTGGGCAAACCCAAAACGCTCCATACAAATGGCGACTGAGATGTGACGTCACACGCAAGTATTTTGTATGCATTTAATTTGAATTTTGTATGGTAGCTATATCATCAAATGTTTCGTTTATGTCAATGGTTCTATTATAATAGTTGGTGCAAATTGTATGGGTTATTCAATGGTATAATTATTTTTTAATAATTTCATACTTTTAAAATGTGTAGACGTTATATTTTTAATTGAGAATTTTTGCTATTGGCACATACAGGGTGTATCTGTGAACATTTACATCCCTTTAACCACGTATTCTACTTACCATTATGAACAACCTTTGTTCTATCACTTTTGGAAATTCGCATTAAAAAAATTCAACTTTTCATACAAAGTCGGTCACGTGACTTGGTCATTTTGTATGAGGATTCGAAAAAAAATCGATGAATTTCGAAAAGTCGTTGAACAAATTTTGTTCAGAATGGTTGGTAGAACACGTGGTTAAAGGGATGTAAATGTTTACAGATACACCCTAATTTTTGATAAAATATTAATATTTTGAAAATCTCCATCTTAGTCAAATACCCTATTAAACCAATAATAATTTTATTTTATTATATTTGATACAAAAATCCACAGCTCTTAATGTTAGATACAAAGCTCTTATATACTAATCTTACAGCTAATAACGGACTTTCTTTATTTTTCTTATATAAAAATAACAACAAAGAGACGACGAGACATGAGTGAAAGACTTTTAGCAATAAAACCTAGGTAAATGTTAAGTATGTCGATAATAACATGTAACGGTTGTTGACTATAATATTATTATAATAATATGAACACAGGAAGTATAAATAATAAAATATGCCAATTAATATACATATACCTACGCACCCAAATATAAACATCATATAAATAAATAACGAACTAAATAAATAAATAGAAAATGCTAAATAAAAAACTTATACATAAAAAACAATGAAACATAAAATATATTAACACTTGACATAAATAACGTTTCTTTAAATGTTTTAAATAATAACGTCACATTACATGTTCACATGTTAGTAAGTGTACAAAATTAGGCTCAAAATTACTACTGATTGGCAGCGCACTTGTGACTCCAATAGTGTCACGGGTGTCTATGGGCAGCGGCAATCGCTTACCATCAGGTGATCCCTCTGCTCGTCTGCCACCTATGACAAAAAAAAATATTAGGGCTCTAACAAGATTGTTTTTCAATTTTATGTTAGCAATAAAGATTTATTTATTATTATTGTTTTTATTTCTGTTCTCAGCTTGTAGCTGGTATTATAGAGACAAGCCACACGGGCATCAAGGCCAAGTAACTGGTCCTTTTTTACGCCGAATTTAAGTTAAAATTGCAGTCGTCCTGTAGGAATCGGCGGACTATGCGGCATGTGTTGAGGATGGCCGCCTTCTGCATAGTAATATAAGAATTTTCGGGGAGACCAAGTAGACGGATACACTGGGAGAGATATTTAGGAATTACTCCTGTACTTGAGAGTACCAAAGGGACTATATAAACTTTTTGTAGGTTCCATATTCTATACTCGAAACTGGAATTCAAGATCAAAAAAACTACGACAGATACGTCACTGTCAAATCTATCAATGTCACTTATGTCAATGTCAAATCAAGTTTTAGGTTTCGCCAACCTTTTTTTATATGCTTCTTTTCTTAGTATATATATAAGGATTTTCTCAAAAAATACAAACTTGATTACAAACTTTATTTTCAACTCAACTATCGTTGACAAAATGTAATTGTAAATTAGAAACTATGAAAAAAGAAAATTTTCGAAGTCAGTCAAAGTCTCAGTCACGGTGGCGTTTAACGTTTTATCGACCTACGGATTCTGCCAAGACTACTCTTCTTAACGCAATCGCATGTTTTAAGACTCTCTTAGGTTTTCCACGTTTCACTCAACACACAATAGCAGTGTTAAAAACGATGAACAACCTGTGCGGTTAAAGAATGGGATCAGAAATGGCGGCGCATCTATTCACTTCTCGCTCGCACACCCATGAGTGCGAGTATAGACGCAAATAGTGTACACATTCTTTATCCGCACAGGTTGTAATTCAAATATTCTGATATTCATATCACTTTGCGGCACCTTACTGCACGAAACAACAACATGTAAGTTCAAATGTTGTACCAAATGTTACTAACACCTGAAGTGACACAAGCTCAATACCAGCTTTTCAACCAAACATTACGGATGGTTAAGATTTTGTTAAAGCATCTTGGATTTATGTAAAAATAAGTCAATAAAATTACTTCTTTAAATTTTAGAATCAAAATTACCAATAAATAAATTATGTCAGTATGTTTTTAGAAAATAGGTATATACTATTGTACGATCATTTTATTGCAGTGGCAACATTGTAGTAGCTTTTTTAGTCTTGAATTCCAGTTTTGGGTAAAGTAATTTCCTCTTTTAGTTCAAAATATTTATGGATTTTATCAGAAATCGCCTTTTGAATATTGTGCGATTTGGGTACGGCAATGCCGATTAAATATTCTGTTTTATTAGTTTTATCCAGAAGGGTTATGTCTTTTTTTTTTGCCTTCTCCCGGGAGAAGGCTGCTGGTACCCCGGATGTGGTAATCCAGGCCTTTGGTGTGCTGTAAATTTATAAACTTTATATACGGGGTGCGCACGCGCACAGTTTTGGGATAAAGGGTTTTTATAATTTTGGGTGATTTGGAAAGAAGGGGGGTTTCAGGAGAAAAAGGGTTTTTAGGGTGTTAGTTTGGAGGGACGTTTAAAGTATTTTAGGGTATTTGTGGAGGAGGTAGGACATAATTTGATTAGGTATTTTAAATAGGATTGGAGGTATTTTCGGGTTTTATGATGTATTTTCGGGTGAAAGAAGGGTTATGTCGGGTCTATTGCAGTGTATATTTTTATCAGTCAAAATGGCTCTGTCAAAATACATCTTACAAATGGAGTTCTCAAGCACAGGTTTAGGTAAATATTGATAATATGGTTTGATGTCGGGAGGTATGAGCTATGCATGATGGCTAGTTTTTAATGTATATAGTAGGCAACTTGGTTATGGCGGTGTGTGTTGTCATTCTGTGTTAATAATGGGCATGCGTTAGTAATATGTTGTATAGTTTCCGGATATTTCTGACATTTTCGGCATCTATCTTCCTGTTTGTCCTTAATAATATATTTCCTGTAGTTTTTTGTACAAATAACTTGATCCTGGGTGGCAATAGGGTATATGACTAAGCTCTAGATTTTACAAAATACAAATATTTTATCAAATATAGGTCATATGTGCCAATGGCAAAAATTCTCAATAAAAATATAACGTCTAGCCGGTTTTATGGTCATTCAAAGATTCATGGGCATGTCCATTATAAAAATATGAAATTATTAAAAAAATAATTATACCATTGAATGACCCATACAATTTGCACCAATTATTATAATAGAACCATTGACATAAACGAAACATTCTGATATAGCTACCATACAAAATTCAAATGAAATGCATACAAAATACTTAGGTGTGACGTCACATCTAAGTAGCCGTTTGTACGGAGCGTTTTGGGTTTACCCAAAATAATGTGATTTTAAAGTTGTGATATCTCAGGTAGTTTAAATGAGAATCAAGTGATTCTTTCAACGATGTTTCTATAATTGAGAGGTCTTTTAATTGCAAAAATAAAATAGTTAAATACCGTATTAAATACCATTGTGTTATACGTATACACTGTGCTGTGTTTCGCTGCGTGAGTGAGGGTACCGGAGGGAAAGGGGGGTTTAATTAAGGGTTGGCAGCGCATATACCGTATTGAAAATCCTTCAGTTTCAGGAAATAAATAACCTAATTATTATTATTATATTTATTGACTCACTGGGACAGTATGTCCGCGTGATAGTAGTTATCCGACAGCTTGTCGAGGAAGGACCGCGGCTCCAGTATGAAGGTCGGCAGCACCACCTTGCTCAGGTCCATGCCCGGCCGCACCTGCTTCAGCAGGAACCAGAGCAGCGACTTGTTCTCCTCAGCCACCTCCTCAACCAGCTCCCCGGCCTGAAATGTTATAAAAAAAAGTTAAGTAATAATAATAATACATATTTCACAATATCCCTTTAATTGGCATAATGTGTTTTGTCCTAAAATGAATTGGCATAATGAAATTGGCATAATTTATTTAGCATAATATTAATTTGGCCGAATTTGGTTTTAGCATTAAATGTACAGCCTATGCGGATAAAGAATGGGATCAGAAATGGCGGCGCATATTCACTTCTCGCTCGCACACTATTTGCGTCTATACTCGCACCCCACGAGTGCGATCTAATCTTGCCCTCTGCGTTGTGACTGATATGAGTATATAAGTGAAGCTGCCGGGTATATTAAAACTGTGAAAAAAGAAACTCTTTGAGTTGAAGCCATTAACTTTTCCCAACCTACACTAACAATTTATAGACGCAAATAGTGTGCGAGCGAGAAGTGAATAGTTGCGCCGCCATTTCTGATCCCATTCTTTATCCGCACGGGTTGTACTGTGGCAGTATCATTATTTAGCATAATTCATTATGCATAATTTTTTTTGGCACAATTTTTTTAGGCATTAATGGTTGTTTGAATCTGAAAAATAAAAAAGTAAGTATTTCCTAAATTATATAGAGTAAAAGTAGGTGTGGTCCCGGCAGAGTAGAATAGGCCACCCTCACTCTTACCGAGGTGTCGTAAAAGCGACTAAGGTAAAGCTGCTGGCATGATCATCAGCACCCAGAGAAGGAAAACTCTGCATTTATATCAAACCCTCGCCAACCCGTCTGCCAAGCGTGGTGAGTATGGCAATTACCCCTCATGTGATTGAGGAGGCCCGTGCCGGGGACTTAAATGGGCCTGATGATGATGATTAATACCATTAAGACACCAGACCAA
>CM032491.1:6335631-6387053 GCA_019059595.1 Marasmia exigua | reverse complement strand
AAAATTACCTACTTTCCGAAATGTTCGTTACAAATTACAACACAAATATTTGTATATTTGTGTTGTAACAAATTGTATTAGTGATGGACGTGACAACACTGCACGTCTGTGATGGTCACCCTTAGACAATAAATTTATGGTCACCCGTGATTCTATCAAACCTTATTCTTAGTTTGTGGCTTTTTTTGTGGTTAAGTCAAATCTGGAAGCTGCTGAAAACTTGCTGAAAACTTCACTTGTCAAAAGCACGCGGCGTCTCCAGGCGTCCCACGCCTTTTCTGTCATGAAAATTCTACGTGAAATATACAACATTTCAAAAGGGAACTTAGCGTATGGGCAGCCCATCTGTACTGCAGGAGATTGGCTCGGTCAAAGATGAAGTAGGAAAGTCTCCCTGCGTCTTTGACAAGCACAAATCTTGGTATAAACTGGACATCGATGGAGACTTTATAACTAAAAATGTGAGTTTATTTTATTTATAATATAATGCATCATCATTGACTGCCTCGATGGCGCAGTGGTTGGTGCGTCGCACTTTAAAGCGACGGCTGCGGGCCAAAAATTTGTACCTAAGTTTTCGATAAGAAATTCTTAGTGTCAGCCCGGAGTCTGGAATTCGGCGGTCATGTATCTACCCCCGTGCCTCGGAAAGCACGTTGGTTCTGCGTCCAATGTGTCCCATCGGAATATGAGGGTAAGAGAATAGAGAGTGCGCTTGTGTTTACGCACACACTTGATCACTATAATATATCCTGCGTTATCGGTTGGAGGATTATTATTATAATTTTTTCAGTGCAGAGTTCTATATGAGTGAGAGTGAGTAAAGGCTCAATTCAGGGAAGAGGAGGGGATAAGGTTGGCAGTGCACTTGTGAATCCGTGGTGCTCGTCTGCCATCTATCAAAAATAAAACATCTAGACACTAAATATAAAATGTTTGTCCAGAATGGGAATCGAACCCAATACCTTTGAAGTTTCTTCGCTACCGAGCTAGTGGTAGAATTACGCAAGTTTTCAGGTGCGAGTGTCCGCTACGTGTGTCGTATCACAAGGCTACAATGTAACGTACTCCAAAGGCGGATCGAAGGGGTGGGGCATGGGGGTCATGATGACCATCGATAGTCTATCGATAGACTATTGATAGTGAAAGTAAAATCAATAATATCGATAGTCAATCGATAGTATTGCTGGTTGTCAATAGTATCTGATGACTATCTATAGTATCGATAGTAAAATTAGATCAATACTATTGATAACGCTATCGATAGTATTGGACTACATGTATTCAGGCAACAATACTATCGAAACATAGCTGACTATCGATAGTACAAAACATCGATAATATCGATAGTTTTTCGTTAAGTCTGTTAGGAAACTCAATATCAATATATCGGGCAATAAACAATCGATAGTATTGACGTTATCAATAGTTTTGATCAAATTTTACTTTCGACAGTATCGATAGTTTTGACCATTGGTCAAAACTATAGCAATAGATCAGCACCGACTATTGCTGAGCGGCCGCCTGTTTGGCACATACTGGGATAATGTTGTCCTACTCTTCGTTATGATTTATGTCTAACTATTTCAAGGAAAATACTTTAAATAAGCAATAATAAGAACGAATGAGATTTCGGAAAAGTCCTGCACAACATTTAAGGTGACGGGTAGGGCACACTAGCGACGCCAATCTATTTTAATTTTTAGCTACTAAACCTGATCTATTTTAAACAATTTCGGGGTTACAACCTTTCGGCAAATACATACTTATACTGTTTATTAAATAACCATGCACAAATGTTGGGTTCAACGCGTACGCGAAAATTGATTCACGGCAAAAGCGGCCACTTTTGGCGTGAAATAATTTTTCGCGTACAAAAACGGACCCAACATTTGTGCAGTTATTTAATAAATAGTATAAGTGTTTGCCGAGAGGTTGTAACCCCGAAATTGTTTAAAATGGTTCAGGTTTAGTAGCTAAAAATTAAAATCGATTGGCGTCGCTAGTGTGCCCTACCCGTCACCTTAAGGGGTTGGTTGTGTTTCTTAATAAGTTTCCTTGTTTTGTATTGTGCCAAATAAAGTTATCAATCATTCATTCATTCATTCAATAGCAATGTCATCGATAGAACTATCAAGTGTGAATAATTTTCTAGGTCAACTATCGATAGGGAAGCTATCGATAGTGCCGCAACACTAGTCGACACTGCATCATTGTCTCTTTCTCCATAGCCCATCAAACCCGACCCCCCCAAGATGACCAAACTCCGAAGCAGTCGCCCCCACCTCCGCCTGAAGACCGCTAAGACTCCCCCCCTAGACCCCCCCGCAGGCCTGAGCGCGGTGCAGGCCTTCGCCATGCGTCTAGCTGCGCATGCGGCGGCGTTCCTGTTTCTAATGTTGACAGCACTGTGCGGCTTGTCATGTTGGTACCCCCTGCGCGTGGGGAAGGCAAAAAGGAAACGTGATTTGTTCTGAATATGGTATGATAATAAATTTGGAGATTATTAAACTGTTTTATTAAGGAAAGTTTAACTTTTAAAGTGGTTTCCTTTTTAAAAGGTTGGCAGCGCACTTGTGACTCCTCTAGTGTTGCAGATGTCTATGGGCGGCGGTAATCGCTTACCATCAGGTGATCCGTCTGCTCGTCGGCCCCCTATCTCATAAAAATAAAGTTGACCTAGGGAGAGCCGCGCTTTGGCATGAATGGGTCGGCTCGACCGGAGTGATACCTCAGCCTCAGAAAACCGTCGTGAAGCAGCACTGTGCTGTATTTCGCTGAGTGAGTGAGTATACTAGAGGCCCAATCCGGGGGAAAGGGTGGTTTAAAGGTTGGCAGCCCACTTGTGACTTCACTGGTGTCGCGGGTTTCTATGAGCAGCGGCATTCGTTTACCATCAGGCGATCTGCTCGTCTGCCACCTATAAAATAAAAAGTAAAATGTAGCTTTAGCAAAAAGCCATTGGTGTCACAGAAAAATAAACTTTAGGTTTATAGTAATACAAATCTATGGAATGAAACTTGGTTATTAAATGTCAAGTGACAGCTGTCAGTCTAAATGACATTCTAAGCAATCAATCTATATTTTACAGCGAGTTTAAATAAATGAGCGAACCCACTGCCCTGATGACCTCACTTACCAGAAAACCAGCGTGAAGCAGCGCCCGCGCTGTTTCGAGAGAGTGGGGGTGTCAGTGGCCCAATCTGGGAAAAGGCACTAGCCTTTTCCCAGATTGGGCGTGTTATAAGCAGGATCCAATCACGTTATAAGTACTTGGACTTTATAACGTGATTGGATCCTGCTTATAACACGTGGTGACGCCTAACCACAAAACGCGACCTTCGAGGGCGGGGGATGAACTTTGTGGAAAGATAATTTTGAAAATAAAATACATTTTTGCAGCAAATAAGTGTATTCAAGACTTCAACCTTCCGTCCAAAATAAATGCTCTACATGAGACCCGAAACACGCCGAAATTATTTTTAACATTGGTCACTTACGATTTTGAGGTTTATCACTAACATTTTATACAACAAATTAATTAAATATTTATTAAGAAAAGGAAATACGTATGTACACTTAACTATTATTTTTAATTATGTAAAATAAACTGACAGGTCTGTAAATGTGTCATTTTTTTTTATAGCTTTCTATTGCTCTTACGAGACAACTCTGCCAATGTCAAGTGATTAAAGAGACACGTTCCTTAGAAAATTTGTTGAGAAATGAGCTGGTTCTCTTCAGATGATTGAGTTTGGGTTAAATGTGTCATACCCATACACTTGTGTTACTTTTGACAGATGCGTAGTGTCAAAATGTATGGGGACTTGACGTTTGCATCTGTCAGTTTAGTTCGCATAGTTAAAAATCAGAGTACAAATGCGTCTGCTTTAAAAACAATTTTTATTTTGTAGACACTTTTTTATAATTAACATAGGATTATCTTAAAATGCTGTCAAAACTATCAGCCAAAGTGAACCTAATTTAAAAATCAATTTAAATGTCATAAATATGGTGTTTGTCAATTTGTTACCTAAACAAATAAAATTTACAAAGTAATAGTTAAATTTTACACCTTGGCTAAATTGTACCTTCTTCTAAAGTGAAATTAATATTTAAACACAAAATTAGTACTCGTGTATAGTAAGCAAGTTAAAATAATATGTCAGACCAATTTACATTCTTTTTACAACGTTTTCTTACTGTTAATTCGGATAATATGTAGGAAACATACGGCGTCAAAAATTTCGCACCACTGCGGATAGTATCTGCCTATAAACTATCCCACTGCAGGGCAAAGGCCTCCATCATAGAAATCAAGTCATCGCTACTATAATGGGATTAGGCTTAATCACCATGGATTGGTGATCACAATCCCGAGCTATGTTCGAAAGATTCGAAAGATACCTGACCACCAATGCGTATTATTCAAGAATTTATATAGCATCTGCAAAACAATTTACATGTTAATAATTGTCATTTTTTTTTATGAAATTGGCAGGTTTTTGAATCAGTTAAAATGAATTGAAATTGAAATGAATGAGTGAAAATTTTGAATGGTTACATTAAATTCATTGCAAAAGGTCGTACATTCTTATATTTTAAGCCTCTTAACATTTATATCGCGCGCTTAATTTCGCGGTGATACGATTTTTTTGATGACGAGTGTATTTCATACATGACATGGAATTCCTTCGATGAATTTTAAAAGCCGAATATTTAAAAGGACATTAAATATATCAATCCAAGGCTTTTCAACTCCCCATCCATACTTATTCTCATCTAACTAACATTTCAAAATTATTATAATATTGATAGATTCTAGATCATTTTTAGAGTATACAAGTTCTAATGGTCTACTTGTAACATTCAAGGTTTAAAGCGCTTTTTATTAGACTTACATCTGTTGAATTATTATTATTATAAATATGCCTAAGATTAATTAAAAATAATTGAGCATTAGAAGTTGGGCAATTAAAATGTTTTTCTCTCCCCATTAAGGGTTTTCCCCGAATGGTACAAACTTAAAAAACATGAATTCTTTAACTTAATTTCAACCCCTAAAGGTGACGGGTAGGGCACACTAGCGACGCCAATAGATTTTAATTTTTAGCTACTAAACCTCATCCGTTTTATACAATTTCGGGGTTACAACCTCTCGGCAAACACTTATACTATTTATTAAATAAATGCACAAATGTTGGGTCCGTTTTTGTACGCGAAAAATTGTTTAACGCCTTTTGCCGTGAATCAATTTTCGCGTACGCGTTGAACCCAACATTTGTGCATGGTTATTTAATAAATAGTACAAGTATTTGCCGAAAGGCTGTAACCCCGAAATTGTTTAAAATAGATCGGGTTTCGTAGCTAACAATTAAAATAGATTGGCGTCGCTAGTGTGCCCTACCCGTCACCTTAAATGTTGTGCAGGACTTTTTCGAAATCTCATTCGTTCTTATTATTGCTTATTTAAAATGTATAATTATTTATGTAATCCGACACATATATAATAATAAGAATTCAATTTTCCATACTTACAATAGATACTCAGTTGTCTCTACGAACACTAGTAACCACGGGTACAAAAATACCACCCTGCGTACATATTTATTAAGTATAACTCCCGTACGCTCTCACAATACAGAATTAATTAAAAATATTCTTCAAACGATTTTCGATGATTCGTCTGCCATTTTGACAAAAATCAAAATGGCGGAACAGAGTTCAGTTGTCAAAAATTTTAGTATACAGGTTGTATTGCTAAATAATTATGTACTTACATGACTGTAACATCTCTTTTACGAACCCCCTCTTAGCGTGTAATTCCCGGTTGCGTCCGAAGCTGTCGCTCTGGAGCCCGGGGTACGCTTGGACCATTATTCAAGATTTGGGTGGGTCTGGGAATTATCTCTTTTACGAACCATGCTGAAGAAATGCACATAGTCAAGTGTCAACTTGACCATTTTATTTTATAAGGCAAATTAGTCGAAAAATTTTCGACGAATTTGCAAAAGTCGGTGACCAAACGAATAGTTTGTAGAAGTAATAGTTAAATGGATGTAACTGTAAATCGATACACCCTGTTTCATATATATTAATATTTTTAATTAACCCCGTATGTTGTAAAAGTATCAACCTACAGAATATAATGCGTCAAGAAGTGAAAAGCTCAAAGCTTTCCCAAATACTCACAACTGCTCTTTCTTTCTCTAATATACGAAGTGAAAGTGAAACAGTTGCGTAACAGCGATTTTGAGTTCTATTTGAAAAGATACATTTTATTTTAAGTTCCTATCATGTGCGTTTGATTTTTTATTTTATATTATTAGTATTTTAAAATATTTTACCTTTTTAATTAAAATACCGAATTACACAACCTATTCAAAAAAATCAGTTCTATAATTTTATTTTTATGAGAACATTATGAATCTTAACTAAATATATTCTCGGAGGCAATAGACAACAGACAAGGATGCTCATAGGAGCGTTAACAGGGCATTATGCAACGAACAAAATGCTGATGAAGATGAACATGACATCGAACAGCGACTGCAGAGCATGCAAGGAGGAGACGGAAACCATAGAACATCTTTTATGTGAATGCGACTCACTAGCCAGAGGCAGAATGTGTCTTCTAGGTAACGCTTATCCTAAACCAGGAGACTACAGGCACTTCAATCCGAAAGACATCGTGATGCTGATGAAACGAATCTTTCGTGAGTAAGAGCGCAAAAGAAAGGGGAGGTACAAAAGATCCCTTAGGGTCGACGTGCCCCATGAAAATGGCCCCTAACAGATAAGATAAGATAAGATAACTAAATGCTACTTAGAATATAAAACATACAAAAAACATGCTTAAACTTAAAGATGCCAAGTGCAAATATTACATCACTTTTTTATATAATGCTTTGACAATGTGTTAAATTGTCTAAGATATAATAGGAGAGTGACAGATATCAGTGCCATAGAAAAATACAAGTGCGACCACGATCAGAAGGCACTTCAGACTTTGACAGGGGGGCGTTGTACAACATTTTTTATATGGGAAAATGTCAAAACAGCATTAGTTCCGATTTTTGCCACAAGCCAAAAACTATACAGTGTGACAAGGTGTTGTCTATGGAACTATAAAAAATCGCGCTTTAAACGGAATGTGCCATTATCGGGAAAAAACATCACGGAGTGTGAAAGGGATCCAATGTGCCCTGACGCAGCTTTAATGCATCTCTATACGGGTGCGATAGAGAAAGAACGTCGCCCAGCACGTCACCCCAGTACTAATGGATTCGCGCGGTTTTTCATGTATGGTTTTATTCTATCAAAAGACTCAGTCTTCTGGTTAGGGTGCTATGTCTATGCTGTTTTCTCTTCCCAGGAAATGTCTTAATATTGATGCTTTTGACACTTTTCTATAGAATATTTGCAGTACAACGCCCAGAGCTAACACTAAAACAAATTCCTTTGACACTCACAGCTGTTTTGTTACCTAAACTATGATTATAGTAAATTCATAGCTTATTAAATGTTGGCTTACTGAAAATTACTAAAAAAACTAATACTTAAAAAACTTTGGTCGAGACATATTTATAAGGCATCAGAGAAATCAAGTTTAGCTATATTTATGACAGTATAAAAACAAATATTGAAAAGCTATAATTCGGTAATATTTTTTATATCAAGCCAAAATATATTTATGTAAAGTATCAGCCTATATACTGTCCCAATGCAGGTCAAAAGCCTCCATCATAGAAATCAAGTTACCACTACTATGATGGGCTTAGGCTTAATCACCACGCTGCCAAATGCAGATTGGTGATCACATACCCGAGCAATGTTCGAAAAGTTCGAAACATCATTTTTGCTCGGGAATCGAACCCAGGAACCCGAGATCACGGCCCAGTACTTAAACCACAAGACCAATAGTGCTGCCATTTTTTTTACATTAAGAAATTAATATTAAAAAGCAAAAATTCTTAGCTTCTTTTTAATGCAAAATATCACTGAATTTTAGCTTTCGAAGTGATCAGAAAAATAGTTAAAAATTATGATGTATCCTTACAGTAAGCCAACAAATAATATAATTAAAATATAAAACAAAAGTTAATCATATTCAAATACATATTTTTGTATTATTTCTTAACACTCACTATAGTAAAATTGAATAGAGCATTTTATAAGGAAAAGAGTGTATTTTAAAATAAAGTATATAACCTGCAAACAACGGTAGTTTACTACTATTAAATTTAAAAAAAAATAAAAACTTTATAGTAGAGAACATTAAGCAAATACACCCAGTTTTCAATATTTTTCATTCTTTGAACACAGCATTAGGAAAATTATATTTTTTGTGACTTGTTCTCAGTGATTGGAATAGGTATATCGATTTTTGCTACTTGCGTTGAAGATACGAGTATAATAACATGGATACGCCATTTTACTGGAACGTAATATATTTTGCCTATATATAAATTCGCCGTGTGGTCCCGGCAGAGTAGAATAGGCCACCCTCACTCTTACCGAGGTGTCGTAAAAGGCGACTAAGGTAAAGCTGCTGGCATGATCATCAGCGCCCAAAGAAGGTAAACTCTGCATTTATATCAAAACCCTCACAAACCCGTCTGCTAAGCGTGGTGAGTATGGCAATTACCCCTCATGTGTTTGAGGGAGGCCCATGCCCCAGCAGTGGGGACTTAAATTGGCTGATGATGATGATGATGAATATATTTTGGGACTGACTAAAGTACTATCCTCATTTTCACATAAATTATACTAAACCAATTATCGAAACTGGAATTCAAGACCAAAAAAGCTACTACAATGTTGCCACTGCAATAAAATTATCGTACAATAGTATATACCTATTTTCTAAAAACACACGCTGACATAATTATTCATTAATAATTTTAATTCTATAATTTAAAGAAGTAATTTTAATTACTAACTTTATTTAACAATGACATAAGTGATTTGACAGTGACGTATCTTTGGTATTTTTTTTGATCTTTAATTCCAGTTTCGAGTATAGACTTGGACGTAATGACAAAAAATATAATTATGGGTTGTATTTGACGTTCCCTCAAAATTAATAAATTGCTAATCTAACCTAACCTTTCTGCACATCAAGAAATATTAATTGCACGTCAAAATTTGATGTCTGATGTGCAAATAGGTAATTATTAGATGGTTGGTTTAATATATTCCCTATTATATGATTTTTTTGGGTATAGCAATTTTTGCAATTTATTCATAAGTAAATAATGCACTTAAAAAAATTTCGATAGTCTTCGGGTGGGACTCGAACCCACGATCTTTTGCTAACCGGGCAACTGCTTTACCGACTAAGCTACCGGAGACCTTGGTATGTTGAAGAATTTCGGCTCACGGTGCACAAACAAAAAACACTTACAAAATTCGTCGACATACCAATGTCTCCAAAATCAAATCGTGGGTTCGAGTCCCACCCGAAGACTATCGACAAAGTTTTAATTGAATTATTTACTTAAGAATAAATTGCAAAAATTGCTATTCTATTTTCTATAATAATTATCATAATCCCGCGGAATATCCATATTAATATCCACGTTTTAGATCATTGATCCTATTTCAATATACCTATTAAAATCATTGCTTATTATAGTTATGGATTATATAGGCAGTATATAATTTTAGTATGTAGGTAATCTATACTTGTGTACATACAGGATATATTGCTGATGATGTTACATTAATTTTGTGTAAGTACAAGATTTTACTGACCGTTCCTGACTTTTGAGGTGAAATTGTTTAAAATAGATCCGGTTTAGTAGCTAAAAATCAAAATCGATTGGCGTCGCTAGTGTGCCCTACCCGTCACCTTAATGACTTTGACACAATCACATAATTATTGCATACTATTTGAGAATGGTTCCCCATTTTTATGAAGTTAAAAAGTAGTACAAAAAAATTAACTCGTTACAAGAACATCCCGTAAATACACCGTGATTTATGGTAACCCGAGAAACTTCTCAAGGACGATACTAATGAGAAAAAACATTTTTCCCAAGGAATATACACATTTATTTTATATCGTTTACATACCGAAAATCTCATAATAGGTACTGTAACGATGATGAATTCCTTTGTTGCTGGCTGTACTTCGCACTCGTGGGTTGCGAGTATAGACGCAAATAGTGTGCGAGCGAGAAGTGAATAGATGCGCCGCCATTTCTGATCCCATTCTTTATCCGCACAGGTTGTACCACAAACAAATATTTACATATTTTATTCCATATCCAGATAGAACAAATTCTTAGATAAAGTTTTGATTAAGTTTAAAAATCATACAAATAAAAAGTCGATTAGATTTCTAAAGAAAATATTCTCGATTTTTAAAAATACGGTTAGGTTTAAAAGGAGCGTCTTACTTTTAATGTCAAAATAGAACTGTCCTATTCAGTACAGTATCAGATACTGAATGGACTATAGTCTGATGCCCTCGAGAAGGTTCTCAGGTATTCACAAACACGGACAATGTGGACTGTACATAGCTGATTGAGTGAAGGTCCCACCTACTCGATGACGAGCGAGGCGCTGGCGTAGGACACGGAGGAGTCCTGCGCGTTCATGCACTGCGAGGACTGCGCGTACTGCAGGAAGCGCAGCGACATCCGCGGCGCGCCCGACTGCGCTTGCAACTTGGATATGGCCTTAAATACACAAATATTTACATTCTTCTTAGTACATATATTTAGACACAAATATAAATATTATACACCCATATTACACACTTACACGCTAGTTACACAAAAGGCATCTTTAAGGCAAGAGTGAACAGGCATCTTTTAGGCAAACGCGTATCATCCTAGACCTCATCGTCGCTTTCCATCAGGTGCGATTGTGGTCAAGCGTTGGCTTATTGACCAAAAAAAAAAAAAAAAAAAAAGGCCCTAGACAAGCGTCCGTGGTCGCGTCACTCAGCTGGTCTCACTGAAAACCAGCATCATGGCCTTTGTCTGGGCCGTAACTTAAGCTGAGTGAGGGCCATTTATACTAGACGTCATAACACACTATTCATTTGGCATGGACATGATAGAATATATTTTTGTTACATCTGTTTATACCAAATTGTGTTTACAACAGCTATATGCCCTGTGTTGTGATGTCTATAATAATAAATGTTTTTCTTTCTTTCTCAAATAATAGTTATTTATCTATGAAATTGCCGTTTTTTTTCTAGACGCAATAAGATGTATAACTACTTTAATGAGCAAAAATTCTCCATACTATAATTCTATTTTGATTTAAGGTTACCTTTTAAGGTTTATATTATATAGAGATCAGATATTATAGTAATTGTGACGCAAAAAAAAATCGCAAGCAAAAAGTCACCATATTATTATAATTTTGTTTGGATTTAAGACTTTGTATTAAGGTTTATATTAAATAAAAATAAGATATTATTATATTTGTGATGTAAAAAAAAAACTTGAAAATGTGCCTTTTTCACATTATATACATTCAATACTTTTCTTTTGTAAATACATAGAAAACACCCAGACCAATATAAACAGACATGTTCATGCACACAAATAATAAGTAACAATATCATTATGTACAACCTGTGCGGATAAAGAATGGGATCAGAAATGACGGCGCATCTATTCACTTCTCGCTCGCACACTATTTGCGTCTATACTCGCACTCGTGGGGTGCTTTATCCGCACGGGTTGTATAAATTATAGGTAATGCAACATACCTGCATAAGCACGCCGATGGGGTGTCTCCCGCAGATGGTGTTTCCATACTTGTTCAGGTACTCTGTGAAGGCGCGCGGTTCCATCTTTTCAATTATGTCCATACCCTGCATAATGCCATTGTAATTGTCATGAATATAATAAATTTAAACATAAAAAATACTCTTCGTCCGTGATGTTCCGGAGAAATATACACAATAATGTTATTAAATAATAATAATTAAATTGCAGCACCACTGCACCTAAGCGGGCGGCTATGATAAGATAAGATAAGAAATCATTTATTCGAAACTTAACATGGACATTTACAGAGGAAATATCTTAAAAGCTAAGTGCCGAAACGGTCCCTACTCAGCATTCAGCTACGGCCTGAGCCATAGCGCTGATTTTCAATAAAGACCAAATCGCATACAAATTTTTACTAACTTATTTTATCGCGCTTCATGCATACAAAAAAAAATAACATTAAAGGCTCATTACAGCATTAATAGTATTCTATTTATACGTGCGTTTCGTGCAGAGTATGCCATGTTTATTTTTGTAAAATTGAACAGTTTGTCTGTGTCCTACCACATGTCAATACTTGTGAAAGAAAAGAGTGTGTGCATAATGCACTTACTTAATATACGTACCTATATAACACATTATGTAGTATGTGTTTGAGTGGGGGGGCAAGAATTTTGTGTGTGTGTTTGTGTGTGCGGGTGCGTGCGCGTGCGTGTGTGTGTGTGTGTGTGTGTGTGTGTGTGTGTGTGTGTGTGTGTGTGTGTGTGTGTGTGTGTGTGTGTGTGTGTGTGTGTGTGTGTGTGTGTGTGTGTGTGTGTGTGTGTGTGTGTGTGTGTGTGTGTGTGTGTGTGTGTGTGTGTGACTGCCTGATTGTTTAAGTAGAATATATTTTTTGAAATTTGCTTTAAAAGTGTGAATTGCAGGTCCTATTCAGACCAGTATCACTGCGACCAGTTTGATCTATTGTGATCGCCACTGTGCTACATATCAGTCCCAAACCCTGCACTTTTCAGAAAGTGTATTAGTTGTTTGGGACTGAGATCCCGTTGCTGAGCTTCGTTGGGGCTCAAATAGTGCTTTCCCATATGTGAGCTACGTTTGCGCATGAGTGGTCCGCATTCTAGTGATTAAGTGTATAGAGGTTTCATCCGCCTCGTTACACATTCTGCAGATTCTGCAGATTATTGAGGCAACAGTGACTTGTTAAAGCTCTTACTAGGATGCGCATGTTGTTCCTACTTAGCCCAAGAAGCTCTGTACCGGCAGGCCTCTGGCCGGCGGGATTAACGTATGTGCGGTATTTGTAAATGACGGACAATGTAAAATTGTATAAAAATAATTGCGTAAACATTACAAAAGTACGCTCATAGTCCAAAGGTGGGAAAAATTAGTGACATTAGAAAAACAAATGAGCAGCAATATTTGAAAAAAGAATAAAGTATGGACAACATTTCAAAATTGCTAAGCTCTAAAACAAAAAATACCAATTCTTTGTTTACTTTTCCGCTGCTCGAATATATATTTATTCATTTTTTATATTGCTTATTTACTGAGAAAAAAATTAAAAACTAAAAAACGTAAGATGACGTCATCGGACGGCAGAATGTAATATATTTTTTTGCTTAGCACATTATAGTTTTAAATTTACGAAATGCCAAACCCATGACATGTAACTGTCAAAAAAAAAGACAACTTGTCAACGTTGAATGTATGAATGACGTTGACAATGTTGACACTAGTATTATTTACCTTTGACAGTAGTACCTTTTTTTATTAAAACAATGATAAGCAAAGGAATATCGCTTTATTCAACCGTCCGATGACGTCATTTGGCGCTTACGTCTATTTAGAATAAAAAGAATTTCAATAATTATTTTATGCATGAAAATGGACCAATTTTGAAAAAAGAAAAAATATGGGTCTGTTCATTTTATGTCTATTTTCATATAAAAAAACAATATGGACATGTTAAAAATATGAAATGTTGTCCATTCTTCGCGCCATAAAAATAAACAAAGAAGGTTTCATGCATCGAGTCTTTCATCCTATAAGAAATATTTTTATTGAATTTTTGTTATAAATTATCTATGTATACATTATGGGGTATGTATGTATTGTTTATTACTATTTATGTAATGTAATAATATTAATATATAACATAATGTATATTATAGTATATTTCTGCCATTCTCAATTTCATTTGTTAAATTACTTTGCACTGCCTTCCCTTATTACGAATACGATATTTCTTTCCTCCACCCAAAGGTTGTCTGGAAGAAATCGCTACAAGCGATAAGACCGCCTTATTGTACTGTCTGTTGCTGTTGTATCATGCTTGTATTTTATTTTTGTGCAATAAAGAATATCTATCTATCTATCTATCTATCCTCGACAAGCGCGGCGGAGGATCTGCGGTCAAAGGGCTTTATGAGTAGCTTGGAATGATTCGCGTGATTTGTGTGTACAGATGTTTTTCAGTGTCAGACGGGCAAGACTTCTGGGTATGCCGTTCGGAGGGTTCTGGGCCATACCATGTTACTGTGATCATTTACCTCCGGAAGGGAGGGACGCCTAACGTTTCAGGGGAGGTTTGGTAAGGTAAGTCACGTCCACATACGTGATACCTTACTACATAGATACCGAAGGCATCTCACTCCTTAGCACGTATTAGTTAGTATATAAGCTGTAGAGTAATTAATAAATATGTTGATACCACACCGAACACTCGTCTCATTATTATGTATAAGTGGATCATCCCCATCACGACGTAGCGACGACGCATTACCACAGTGTATTAAGCTTGATTGCTATGCTTTCAATATTTAAAAAAAGTATGATATTGTCGCCTCTATTCAATTTAGAGGATAAAGTTTTATGGTACTAAAAGAAAGACACCAATGTTCAGCAAAAGGAATGGATGCTGTTGATTTAAAAAAAATACAGTTTGAGTCTTCATAAAATTCATATACCTATCAAAAAAAGTTTAAAAACTAAAACCCGACTACCAAAAACCACGCTCTAAAAAGAACGAAACAAGAAAATTGTCTCTGCTGAAATTATTATGCCGTATCGCCGTGGTCGTATGTTACATTGATTTTATTTTTTATTATAATGAATCTGTTTTACTACAGTAGGTGGCATACGACCACGGTGATACGGCATAATAATTTCAGCAGAGACAATTTTCTTGTTTCGTTCTTTTTACAGCGTCTGTTTTTGTATTCAAACTTTATTTTTATTTGACATGTTTTTAGTTATGTAAATAAAATTACATATTTGAAATGTGCTAAAAACCTCTTTCAATTGATACCCCACACGGTACCGTCAAGCATTTTTTTTTAGTTCCTTACTCTAAGTCTCCTAGAGGGCGCTGTAGTCAATTGAACGTGACGTCATGTCGCTTATAACCAGAAGACAATCAAGACGCTTCTAACAACACCTCATTCGTTCACTAATAAGTTTAGAAATTAACAGATGAACAACCATACATACATACAGGTCAAAATCATAACCCTCCTTTTTGCTTAGCCGTAGTCGGGTAAAAATCAGGGAAACTACACCCCATTTTATCGACGTAAAAAATAACAAAAAAACATGTATTTCTTTAAATCTGTATTTTATTCATCATTCTTGCATTTTTTTTACAATTTCTCCTAAAATCAAGCAATGACCCTAAAATTTTTTTTAATCTAGTTTATTCTTCACGGCATTAGTTTTATTTTTTAAAGTCGGCTAATAATGTTGATAAATTGATTGATAATCAAAAATTCTTTTTCTGCTTTCCGTGATGCTAATAATTATATTTATGTATTTGATAATGTGTAATATCAAATACATAAATATAATTATTAGCATATATATATATATATATATATATATATATATATATATATGGAAGGTATTATAAGTAATAATCTGAAGACTTTAAACATACATACTTACACATTATCAAATACATAAATATAATTATTAGCATCACGGAAAGCAGAAAAAGAATTTTTGATTATCAATCAATTATATATATATATATTCCATATTTTTAAATATGTATAAGTAGTTATTAATATTTATTATATAATATCATATTTTGCCGCCACAAATTTTCTGCTTCGCCCAATGGTTGACTGGTAGAAAATGCTGTAAGGCATTAAGTCCGCCAATTGTACTTTTTTTTTTTTACTTTGTGCAATAAAGAATAAATAAATAAATAAATTAGCTTTCTAAAAGTAAAAATTGCATGTTTATTACTCAAAAACAACAGTTTCTATTACCGTTTGTAAAAAATCAAGAGCTCACCTGCTTATCCAGCCACTCGATGCTCTGGTAGATGTGCCCGCGCGCCTGGTCGCGCCACGTGTAGCGGAAGCGCGACCCCCAGTGGCAGAAGTCGGAACTTATCACCACCAGGTTCTGAGGGTCCGCCAGGTAGGGCGCTAGGATTGCACCGTACCTGGGGTTGACAGCTTAATAAATAGCTGGCATAGCTCTATACACCATGACTTTTATAATAAATATAAATAAATAAATATATTTCACAACATCACATACATTGATCTGACTCCGAGATAGGTAGCTCAAGCACCTGTGTTACGGATATCAGAACCAACAGCGGAATTACAAATATATACATCATCATCGTCAGCCCATTTAAGTCCCCACTGCTGGGGCACGGGCCTCCCTCAATCACATGAGGGGTAATTGCCATACTCACCACGCTTGGCAGACGGGTTGGCGAGGGTTTTGATATAAATGCAGAGTTTTCCTTCTCTGAGTGCTGATGATCATGCCAGCAGCTTTACCTTAGTCGCCTTTTACGACTCCTCGGTAAGAGTGAGGGTGGCCTATTCTACTCTGCCGGGGACCACACGGCGTTAAATATATACATATAATACTTTTTTTTGTGAATACAGGATGTATCTGTGGACATTTACATCCCTTTAACCACGTGTTCTACCAACAATTCTGAACATTTGTTCTACGAATTTACGAAATTAGTGGAAAAAATTTATTGACTCTTTATACAAAATCACCAAGTCACTTGACCGACTTTTATTAGAAGTTGAAATTTTTTTATGCGAATTTCCAAAAGTCATAGAACAAATGTTGTTCAGAATGGATGATAGAACACGTGGTTAAAGGGATGTAAATGTTCACCGACCAATACAAACAGGCATGTTCATGCACACAAATGTTTGTACTGTGCGGGGATCGAACCCGCAACCCTTGGACCAAAGGCAGCGTTCACTTTTAACAGCTTTTAACTACTTGAAGAGTTTCGACGTTTCCTCCATAGAGTAAGGTAAGATAGTTGGTTTCCTTTTACGAAAATCAATCTCACTTATAATAGTTTCTGGACATTAGTTCCACTTTTTACCAATAGGTGGCGCTGGGTGACAATTACATCGCGCAAGCACCTGTGTTACGGATTGTCAACAGTGGGATTACAAATATATACATATAATACTTTTCTTTTGTAAATACATACTTATAATACATAGCAAACACCCAGACCAATACAAACAGACATGTTCATGCACACAAATGTTTGTACTGTGCGGGGATCGAACCCGCAACCCTTGGACCAAAGGCAGCGTTCACTACCACTGTTCCAAACGGGTAATATTTATTCATAGTAGCCTGTTAACTTTGATGATTGTATTTTGTATTCTCCTCTCAATGTAAACTATTTAACATCATCAATATTTGAAAAGAGTAACTACTGAGTTTCTTGCTGGTGTCTTCTCAGTAGAAATCGACATTCCGAACCAGCGGTAGATGATAATATGTGTACCTATATTGACATTCATAAGTGTTCTGTATGGACCTAAATTGAATAAAAAAAAATTGTATCTTTTATCTTTAACACAAACATGTTGTGGTAGTGAACGCTGCCTCTGGTGCAAGGGTTGCGGGTTCGATCCCCGCACAGTGCAAACATTTGTAGGTATGCATGAACATATCTGTTTGTATTGGTTACATACTTATAATACATAGAAAACACCCAGGAGTTTTCTATGTATTATAAGTACCTATGTATTTTTTTTTACTGTAGATAGGTAAGCGTTTGACCATATTTCACCTGATGGTAAGTGATAATATTAAGATGTAGCACGATTACTTAGAAGATACCTATTCACTCGCGCTTTGAAAACCCCCAAATTGTAGCCTCTAGGGAACACCTCCTCAGGCGGCTGATTCCACTGTTTCGCAGTACGAATAAGGAAACAGGATTCAAACCTCTTTGTGCGGACTTTTGGTATTTCTACCATGTACCGGTGTCGATTGAGGGTCTGCCTGGTGGTATTTACAAAAGAAAAGTATTATATGTATATATTTGTAATCCCACTGTTGGTTCTGATATCCGTAACACAGGTGCTTGAGCTACCTATCGCGGAGTCAGATCAATGTATGTGATGTTGTGAAATATTTATTTATTTATCCTGGTCGGACCTAAAAATATTTAGTACCAAAACGGACCCAACATTTGGGCATGGTTATTAAATAAATAGTAAAAGTGTTTGCCAAGAGACTCATCATTATCATCATCAGCCCATTTAAGTCCCCACTGCTGGGGCACGGGCCTCCCTCAATCACATGAGGGGTAATTGCCATACTCACCACGCTTGGCAGACGGGTTGGTGAGGGTTTTGATATAAATGCAGAGTTTTCCTTCTCTGGGTGCTGATGATCATGCCAGCAGCTTTACCTTAGTCGCCTTTTACGACACCTCGGTAAGAGTGAGGGTGGCCTATACTACTCTGCCGGGGACCACACGGCCGAGAGACTGAAGCTCCATAATTATTAAACATATATTTGTTTTGGTAGCTAACAACTAAAATCAATTGGAATCGCTAGTGTGCCCTACCCGTCGCCTTAATATTGCTAAAATACGTTCAGTTTCCATCAACACAGTAGGATATTCAGATTATTTTCACTTCCTAAAGGAAAAAAATATTATGGACTCTAATTTCTTAAATATAAATTTGATATTTAACTTACTTGGCTTCTTTTTCTGGTGTTAAGGAACCCACAAGAATAGGTATAATTGTAAAACCAGTTTTGTACCTGAAAATACAAAGATTATATTAATATGGATGCATCTGATATCCACCCACCAACTTTCACATTTTCGCAGTACAGCTGCACATCTTTGGTTGGAAGGCACCCTTAACGACGCCTTCCAACTTATTACAAAACGTTAAAAGTTATAACCATACTAACTCATGCCATCCGGTTCAAACACGCAATATTAATAGGCGCTAGAACGAAATTTGTTCCGGAACTATTCACACTAACGTTTTGTAATAAGGGGCTATTTGGCTACAGATTAAACAACAACTCATCACCACAGATAACGAAATGTCAAAGGTGAGAGTTAAATTTATTATTTGATAGAAATGGGGTGAGCCCTGCGTCTCATAGCCACTGCGACCAGTAGATGATCTATTGTGGCAGCCCCATAACCTATTACAGCACCTCATGTAGCTCCAGTTCCAGGATAAACCCGAGAATGGAGCTGATGGAGGAGCTCTTGATCTCGTCAGCTGAGATCATGTGTGCTCCCAGGTGCCGGCTTCTGCAGCGGTGCAGCGCTATGCACTCGCCGAGGACGTGGATAATCGTTTCCTCGTCCTCGCGACAGAACCTGCAGATTTTGGTATCTGTAAGGCCCATGTTGTGCAGGTGCTTGTTCAATTTGCAGTGCCCTGTGAGGGTCCGAGTGAGTGCCCTCATGTCCTCTACTCAGTTTTGTTATTTCTACACCTCGTCTCTGATCGAACGCCTGTATCAACGCCTTAGACTGTTAAATTAGTCTCATTATTAAAGTATTTGCGACCGCGCTAATAATTATATTAGCGCGGTCGCGGTTAGGTAAACGAACGTATTGTCGGCCGCTGACTGTGAGCGCGCGTTACGCAGTTTATTAATTTTCCATATTATTGAACTTGTCGTTCACACCGAACTGACTATACGATATTACGTCGTCCGTTGTCGCTGACTCTCAGTGGCCGATTATTTTACTACGCGTCTATGCGTGTTTTTATTTAAATATGTATTTTTAAAATATTAATTAATATGCCGGAAGTGACTTAGTCCTGAGGCTCAACGTATTGTGATGTCGGTGCTATATGTACAATAAAAAAAGTTTAGGCGACCTGTCATTCTGTGAAGTTTGGTTTTTTAAATTATGTTTTTTTTTAAATCAACGTGAGCAAAAGCGTTATTAATTTGTCATACCGAGTGATGACAATATAACCCGGGCCTCTTTAAGGCAAGAGTGAATAGGCTTTTCATGGGCAAGCATGGCCCACCTTACACCACATCTTCACTTAACATCACATGAGATTGAGGTCAAATGCTTGTCATATCATAAAAACAAATCTTATTATGTATTTTTGGATTACTTTTTTTTTAAAATCAACTTGAGCAATAGCGTTATTAATTTGTCATGCCGAGTGATGACGCCACAGGAATTTTACATTAAAAAAAAAATCTCAATAAATTATCAGTTTTTTGGATTACTTTTTTTTAAATCAACTTGATCAATAGCGTTATTAATTTGTCATGCCGAGTCATGACGCCACAGGAATTTTACATTAAAAAAAAATTCTCAATAAATTATCAGTTTTAAAATTATTCTTTTTTTTTTTTTTACATTATAGCGGACAAACGAGCGGACGGCACACCTGATGGAAAGTGATCACCGCCGCCCATGGACATCTGCAACACCTGAGGTATCACATATTCTAATCTAGAAATAGTAATTTTCATTTCGGATGATGATTTTTTGTCGTATTGTCCATTTCCCTTGGTTATGAGTCGACTGACAAACATAATAAATAATCATTTTATGTCATATTGCAACAGGAAAGCCGTCACTTACTCTTCCATAACTTTGGCTATATACGGCAGATGCATCTCTATAGAGTGCTCGTCCTCGTCGGTCTGTGTGTCCATCCACTCGAACTGGCGCGTCGCCTCCAGCTCCGCGTATACTACAATAAAAATATGTACCTATTAGTTACAGACAGCCACACAATAAGATAAGCTTCTCTTACATATCGATTCACGAGAGACGACCACAAATGGCCAGCGTCTACGGATGTAATCTCATGAAAAAACGACTTGAGACAAATAATATTTTCAATTAAACTGTGTCAAATGGAGAATGAGTCACTTCTTCATGAGATTACACGCAAAGAGACGGTCGCCATTTGTGGTCATCTTTCGTGAATCGACCAGTACAGGTGCTTATTTCTAGCATGCTTTTTAAGCATGCTAAATATGAGCATGCTTAAGGTGACGGGTAGGGCACACTAGCGACGCCAATCGATTTTAATTTTTTGCTACTAAACCGTAGCATTTTAGCACTTATACTATTTATTAAATAATAATGCAAAAATGTTCGGTCCAACACGTACGCGAAAAATTAATTCACGCCAAAAGCGGCCACTTTTGGCGTGAATCTAATTTTCGCGTAAAAACCGGTTGGGTTCGTTTTCTGTGCAAGATTTTTAATAAATAATATAAGTGTTTGCCGAGAGGTTGTAACCCCGAAATTGTTTAAAATAGACCCAGTTTAGTAGCTAAAAACTAAAATCGATTGGCGTAGCTAGCGTGACCTATCCGTCACCTAAGTAAATAATGTACTTAAAAAATTTTCGATAGTCTTCGGGTGGGACTCGAACCCACGATCTTTTGCTAACAGTGCAACTGCTTTTCGTTTAAAAATTCGTCGACATACCAAGGTGTGCGGTAGCTTAGTCCGTAAAGCAGTTGCCCGGTTAGCAAAAGATCGTGGGTTCGAGTCCCACCCGAAGACTGTCGAAAAATTTTCAAGTGCATTATTTACTTAGAATAAATTGCAAAAAAATGCTATACCCAAAAAAAATATACTCACTCTGTTTGTCGATAGTGAGGTCGTAAAGTGGCGTCTGGTACTTGTCCAGCGAGGAGAGCGCGCAGCCGCCCAGCCGCACGTGGTGCGACGGGCCCAGGATAAAGATGCGTTTCCTGGATACCAAATACAACATCATCAATTTCCACGCGCTGGACCGGCAGCTCCTTTTTCTGCCAAATCATTATTTAAGTCCCCACTGCTGGGGCACGGGCCTCCCTCAATTACATGAGGGGTAATTGCCATACTCACCACGCTTGGCATACGCACCAGAGTTGGCGAGGGTTTAGATATAAATGCAGAGTTTTCCTTCTCTGGGTGCTGATGATCATGCCAGCAGCTTTACCTTAGTCGCCTTTTACGACACCTCGGTAAGAGTGAGGGTGGCCTATTCTACTCTGCCGGGGACCACACGGCTCAATTTTTCAATATTTATTTATTATATTATATTACCTGTACCTATTGGTGTAGTGGTTTAAGTACCCGGCCGTGATCTCGGGGTCCTGGGTTCGTTCCCGGGTCGAGCAAAAAGTACGTTTCGAATTTTTCGAACACAGCTCGGGTTTGTGATTACCAATCCGCCAAACGTGGTGATTAAGACTAATCCCATCATAGTAGCGATTTTGATTTCTATTATGGAGGCCTTTGCCATGTAGTGGGACAGTTTATAGGCTGATACTACAATTGAGAAGTCTCCTTGCGTGGTCGTATCAGGAATGATAAGATCCGCAGAAGAACTAAGGTGAAAGACATAGCCCAAAGAATTGCATGCCTCAAGTGGCAATGGGCAGGGCACATTGCGAGGAGATCAGACGGCCAGTGGGGCAGAAAGGTCCTCTAGTGGAGGATCTAGAGTAGGAAGCCGTGGCGCCCCCCAGAAGGAGGACCGACGATCTGGTGAAGATCGCGGGAAACCCTTGGATGCGGGCGGTACAGGACCGAGCCGTGTGGAGATCATTGGGGGAGGCCTATGTCCAGCAGTGGACGTATATGAATGTAAAATGATGATGATTAAGAAATGGAACTCGTTGCCGGCGCCTGTATTTCCTCCTTCCTATATATAATATGGATTACTTCAAACGAAGTGTGAAAAAGCATCACGCGGGCCAATATGGCAGTCCCAACGAAGGTGATGCTTCGGAATTGATGGGCCGGCTTGACCGGAGTGGGCTGGTGGGTGATACCACAGCCTCACAGAAAACCGCTGTGTAGGCGCTGTGTTTCGCCGAGTGAACGAGGGTACCAGAGACCCAAGTGCAGTAAATAGGTTAGGCAGCACACTTGTGACTCCATTGGTTTTACGTCCATGGACAGGCGGTAATAACTTACCATCAGGTGTACCGTCTGCTCGTCTGCGACCAAACATAAAAAAAAAACTATACACACAAACACACCAATTGATCAACTTCGATGAACGTCATTCGATCAACTGCGAGGAAAGTCAATCGATCAACTTGAACGTAAATCGATCAACTTCGATAATCGGGCGCTACTTACTCGTACAGTCAGCATCAAAAGTAGCTTAACACTTTAGTACCATATCGAAGTAACATTTTTACGAACCCCTTGGAAACTGCCTACAACAGGCAGAATAGTTACCTTGACATGGTACTAAAGTGTTAAGCTACTTTTGATGCTGACCGTACAACAGATAAAAAAAACTCACACGACAACCGGGCTGACTTGTCTGTACGCGAACGCTGCGCACGCGCCGCAGTACGAGTAGCCCGCGTGCCTGAAATATTAGACTTTACTATTAACAACAAATATTTAAAAAAAAAAACCAGCCAAGTGCAAGTCGGACTCGCCCATGAAGGGTTCCGTAGCAGCAAGTAAGATATATGGAAGCTAAATTGCGGTTTACGGTTTATAACGTATTAAAAAAAACTACTTACTAGATCTAGTCCAAACCAATTTTCGTTGTTAGTTTTTATGATTATGTACATCATATATTTTTTTTAGTTTTATAATTCATTTATTATAGAAGTTAGAGGGGACACACACACACACAATTTACCACTTTGAGAGCGTCTCTTGCGCAAAGTATTGTGTTTAGAAAAAAATTATGTTAAAAACCTCAACATCATTTTCAAAGACCTATTCATAGATACCCCACTCGTATATATTAAAGAAAAAAAATATTTTTGAATTTCAGTTTCAAGTATGGAGACACCCCCATTTTTTTTCCAATTTTTGTGTAAAAATCGTAATGCGGTTAACAAAATACATCTATACACCAAGTTTCAATAGTCTACTTCTTATAGTTTCGGAGAAAAGTGGCTGTGACATACGGACGGACGGACAGACGGACAGACATGACGAATCTATAAGGGTTCCGTTTTTTGCCATTTGGCTACGGAACCCTAAAAAGGAGTGATGGTTCAGAACGCGACTTCCATACGGGTGACGTAGATAAAATCACATATACATGTACATATATCTACCATTAGCTCGGCGGTGTGAGGGAAAACATCGTGAGGAAACCTGCACCTTTCGGAAAGTTTCTGAAACGTGTAACCATGATTCAGTTGGTCTGGTTCCCCTGTAAAGGGAAGGTCAGATGTGCGTCGCTTCATTGTAAGTAGAGATCAAACGGATATCCGGTAACTATCCGGTATCCGGCCTATCCGACCGCCATAATACTATCCGGCCGAATACCGGATAGCTCCTATTAGGCCGGATAGACATCCGGCCGATTAAAAATAAGCTGGATAAAAGGAACATATCTTTGAGTAATTATTTGCTTTATTTAGTTGGAATCACATTACTTAAATATAGTTTAATAGTTAAAAAATTAATTACACAATTGTAAGTTAATGTAATACAAGGAAAATTAATGAATTAGTACCAACATTTACTACTCATACTGCACTAATGGCAAATTATGGTGAATAAATACTATTATCTCTGCATTGAGAGTAGCAGGCGGTGGCGTTTCTCTTCATAAATAAGCCCAGCTTCAGAAAAAAGTATTTTGCTATATACAATGCACCCGATCGTTTGCGCGACGCCTACGCAAACAGCTTAGTTACGCGGGATATTCGGCGACCGGATACCCGGCTATCCGGCCACTTGGTCGGCCGAATATCCGGTACCCGGTATCCGGCCAAACTGCTATCTGTTTCATCTCTAATTGTAAGACGCAACCGGGAATTACACGCTAAGATGAGGAAGATAAGAGACAGTATAAAAACAACTAGTGATGTGCCGAGTATTACTTTTACCGAGTTACCGAGTACCGAGTACACTCGGTACAAAGTTTCCGATATTTTTGCACTGCTGAACACCGTCACCATTGTTCTTGCAATGTGCAGAACACACATGTGTGTGAGAATGAGGTTACCGGAGGCCTAATGGGGGGTAAGGGGAAAAGGTTGGCAGCGCACTTGTGACTCCACTGGTGTAGCGGGTGTCCATGGGCGGCGGAATTGCTTATCATCAGGTGATCCGTCTGCTCGTCTGCCACCTCTCATATAAAAAAAAAAGCATGGTAGAAATTCTCTAAAAAAACTATTCTAACGTTACAGATAGTTCAACTCACGAAGACGCGCCCCACCACTTTTGGGCTAAGGCATTCGCGGTGCATTTAAATAATTTGAACACTTCTCACAAAAAGAAATAATTCAAGTAGATCATCTTTTCAGTTACCCCGTGACGTTCTGTCAATTTATCATAGTGTGCGTGAGTACTCATTGCTAATTTGTAAGCGATAATGAGAAAGGGTGGGGCGCGTCTTCGTCGATTGAACTAACTGTAGTGATCATGAAAGTTTAAAACATTAAGAATTACAAAAATGATTATTTTATTTATTTATTGAGTAATGCATCATGTACAATGTCACATGTACCCTGTTAGGGTGTAGCAAGATTAACAGTATACTAGTTTTCACCCATATTTCCGTTTCAAATTAATAAATGCTTTATAACATAATTATGCAAACCGATGAGCTCAGTGGATAATAAATCGCCTTCCAAACGGAGGGTCATGGTTCGAATCCGAGCATGCACCTCTGTATTTTTCAAATCTATCTAGACACTCCCCCTGCAAAGTACTCCTCAACAAATTGTACTTTGCAGTGGCCTCCAAGATACAGGCTTAGCCTAGTTTGGGGCCCACCGACATAGCTTTTACTTTAGCTTTGGATTAAACTATAAAACTTACTTAATAATGTTATGTAAATGTAACTGTTAAATAAATGACTCCTCTTGCTTACGATAACGCAGAGGAGAGCAATATATTGTGTCACTACAAAAAAAAAATTACCGAGTTACTCGGCATTGGTGCCGGCCGAGTACCGACTATAACGCAGAGGAGAGCCAATATATTGTGTCACTACAAAAAAAATAATTACCGAGTTACTCGGCATTGGTGCCGGGTTACTCGGCCGAGTACCGAGTATCAATAAACTGCCGAGTACACCAGTACCAAGTAGTAACCGAGTACTCGGCCCATCTCTTATAACAACTATGCAACAGTGCCTAAGAAAACAGTTTGATTGAACTAATGTAACCTGTTGCTATACACAGTGGGAGTTTTAACAGTGGGAGAGCCACGCTTCGGCATGAATGGGCCGGCTCGACCGGAGTAATACCACGTCCTCACAGAAAACCGGCGTGAAGCAGTGCATGCGCTGTGTTTCGCTGCGTGAGTGAGGGTACCGGAGGCCCAATCCAGGGGAAGGGGGGTTAAAAGTTAAGCAGCGCACTTGTGACACCACTGGTGGGCGGCGGTAATAGCTTACCATCAGGTGATCCGTCTGCTCGTCTGCCACCTATATCATAAAAAAAAAAAAATACACTTACGGAGCTATAATGGCGCGCGCCGGCCCGTGCGTGAGGTCCGCCTTCGACAGCCACATGTCCAGCTGCCGGGACAACTCGCTGCCTGCAACAGAATCCTAGGTAGACGAAATGGAACTCGTTGATGGCGCATGTTGTCTCCGTACTACAATATGGACTCCTTTAACGGATGTGATGTCGGCCGTTGTGATTGCAACGTCGGGACTTCTTTTACTTACTATCAGGCTAAGGTGAGCCATTGTACTGTGCCACTTTAAAAAAAAGAAGTTGGCAATGTAGAATTGCATACATTGATTTTCAGCTATTAGTACGTATTAGCTCTTAAAGTTTCATGTGCCAATGTTACCAGAATGTTAAAGTGGCCTCAGACAATCAGTTTTTCTCATAGACTTAGTATACCATTAAATTCCCTACACGCCAGGCGGGGCTATCAATAGGAAGTATCATCATCATCATTTCAGCCAATAGACGTCCACTGCTGGACATAGTCCTCCCCCAATGTTCTTCACACAGATCGGTCCTGTGCCGCCCGCATCCAATGGATTCCCGCGATCTTCACCAGATCGTCGGTCCACCTTGTAGGAGGCCTGCCACGGCTGCGACTTCCTGTACGTGGCCTCCACTCGAGGACCTTTCTGCCCCAACGGCCGTCTGTTCTCCTCGCTATGTGCCCTGCCCATTGCCACTTGAGGCATGCAATCCCTCGGATAACGAAAGTCTTCAATGCGTGTGTGTTGCCAGTGATGACATACGGAACCGAAACGTGGCCGCTTACAATGTGCCGATTAAGGAGGCTCAAAGTCACCCAGAGAGCAATGGAGAGGGCTATGCTCGGAGTCTCCTCGGAGAAATGATGAGATCCGCAGGAGAAATAAGGTCACAGACAGGAAGTATATAACCAAAAATATATATTCTAGACAATCATATTCTAAAAATAGATGAAAAACATGTATTCGAGTCAATTTGACACAGTTTTAGGAAAGACTTTCTGTGGCCACCCATAAGCTATTTGGTCTGTAGTTCAGATGAATCAGAAATGGGATGATGAATGAGTCAAAGTAACAAATGGTGTAAATAGGTTTATTATATGATTAACAAGAGAAACAATACATTAAAGCAAGGAAATAAACAAAACCATCAATCCTACGAATCATCATCATCAACATCATCATTTTCTATCATCCTCGCAATCTTCTCCGACGCTTCTTTCAACAACTTCTCATTGAATTTCGGAAACTTGGACTCAAAGTCAGATTTCAGCGTTTCCAGATCAAATTTATCTTTTCCTAGTTCCTCGATATTTCGTTGAGACTTCTCATATTCTTTGAACTTATCAATGTCCAAATTTGAATGTTTCTTGATCTGATCAAGGCCTTCTATTGCGTCGTTGACTGCGTCCAATAGCTGTTTGTGTCCACTCTCCTTGTCGAAGCCAAAGTCAACATTTCTGGTCTCTAGCTTGTCGAGACAGGCTTTCTCGGTAGCGTTTAGGTCTAAGAGCAGGTTAGTTGCGTTAGAGTCATCTGTAGTTTGGAAGAATTTAGCAGAGTCTGTCTCTTTGAGATCCAGTAATCTGAAAAAAGGTTAAATGCTCATTAGTATTGAATAACATAACATATCCTTCTCACTCCTCCTCCACAAAAAGGTGTGGCTTGACATCGTAAGGGATGACATGCATGCTAATAAACTGACCACTATGGATGCACAAGACTGCTCGAAATGGAGGAGTCGAAGTAGGAAAGCGGATCCCAGGCTCCAAAACGACAGCTCGGGATGCAACCGGGACAAAATGCTAAGATGATGATGATGATCCTTCTCATTCCTCATTATTATATAAGCCATGTTTAATTTTAACGTTTAACCAGGTAGTTTACCATACAGGACCACCAGATTTTGAACAGATGAAATAAGGTTGAAATCCAATACAATAAATTCATAGTTGTCCCGTTAATGGTTAAATACATAAACTGCCAATTATCATTCTTGACCTTCTCCAGTCCATTCTAATGTGAATAAAGTCAATTCTATTTTAATTTATTAATTATTTACAATGGCTTCACCATATTAAAGTGGTTACTAGTAGGGTAAATATTTACTAATGGATGCAATAAAGTTTTTTTTTATGTGATAGATTTGAGCATAAAACCAATTTATGTAAATAATGAAGAAATAATAAACATGAGAATGTATGAAACAAAAGAAATCTATGCGCAGTTACTCTCGCAGAAGGGCTAGCATGTAAAAAACATGTGATTGCCGATTCAAATCAAAAGCTGATAGAGATAAGGTCCAAACAATTTTAACACATACCTTTTCTGTTCCACAACAAAAGATATATCCATCAGCCGCCTATTCGTCTTATCCAACTGATCCATCGTCTTCTGGAACCTATCAGCCAGCTGTGCCATCTGAACATCCATCTGAGTCTCCTCCCTTTGAATTTTATCGTCCACCAGACATTCTTCCAACATAGCCCTCAGAAACTTCCCGTACGCCACCTGCCGGTACTCCGTATCGAAGTCAGGCATACCACCCTCTAGTTTCATCATTGTAACATCGCCATCCCCAAGCAGAGTCGCATTTTTATTTACTTTCGACGACGAACGCTGCGGCATTTTTTCCTTCGCAATGGCGCCCATTTTGGAACGAGAAGACGAAGTAGCAACGCTAACGGTTGATGGCCGCTTCGGCTTTAAGGTTTTTGGAGCGGGCGCGGCAAAATTTTTTGCTTTATCGGACATTTTAATAAAATATTGCGCTTTTAATAAAAATCGAACCGTTTTGTTTACAATGTCAGATTGACATTTTTAAACTGGTGTCATGGCAACTGGTGCTTCCGTTACGTTCGGAAATAGAACAGATTTTGTCGATTCATGATACTTTTGTGAAACTCATGAGTAATTGTTTTTTAAGAAACTTAAAATAACCAAAGGAAACGTTATCATTCATGAAATAACAAAGAGATGTCCACCGAACCGCTGCGCCCAGATTTTAGACATGAAAACATTTATTTAACACAATGCATGTTTCCGAACGCAAAAGACAATAAGAAAGAAGTCAAATTCATGACTTTGAAATTATGTATGTATAGTATTTAAAATGAATATAAAAGTATAAACTTTAAACAAAATGATAAGATTTCAAAGTAGGCAAGAGCCTAATTTATTTTAAATTATCTCACGAAGTATGTACACAAAGAAGAGACTAAAAAAGTTGATACTTAGAAAAGCTTCAAAGTATAAACAAAGAGATAAGCATTTAAAAAATGTGGAAGTATTAAAATTATAATAATTAAGTACATATTGATTATAATTTCAATAAATAAAGCTAGTTTTTTTATTTAAAAAGAAAACAAACAAAGAAATCTTGACGAAAAAGAAAGGTCAATAACCTTTTGACATTAACAGGGATAGCTACAATTCATTTTAGCCCCAATTTGCTTGAATGTATTTCAAGCTAAATCACTAACTTTATTTCAAAGAACAACAAAACTGATATGTACTATATGTTGTATTTAATTAACCGATTCTACCTTCTAACTTTGCAAAGTTTTCTTTCATGAACTTACCATTTTCGGTATACCAACTACCAGCGTGAGAAGCATGGCGACAAGACATCTTATAAAAATCTTAAATGACAAATTGCTTAATTAACTAATTTAAAATTAAAATGAAAGACAAATTACAATTACTTTCACAATCACAAAAATAATACTTTGACGTTGATGACTTTGATGTAAATACACCATAGACAAGCTGTAGGTTTTTTTTAAATTATCACATTAAAAGCTCCAACATATGAACAAAAATCAAGCAAGAAATCAAGTTTTACGAAAGCCTAAGACAAAAGTATACTATCGTCGGTGCGCTGATATGTGCATTTTTTCGATTTTTTTTTATTCGCTAGATGTCACTAGTTTTCTTAGGTCGATGTTGGGGAGGAACACGCAAAGCTTTTTGTAGATGGCGCGATCGTCGACTGTACCTTGTTTACTTAAAGTGTCAAGTTTATAGTTGTGATTTTTTGAGATTTTCGTTGTTTCTTCATTGTAAAATGTATTCGTTGATGTCGGTTTTGCAACTTAAAAGCGAACTTCGTAGAAGGAACGCTTCAATTACTGGGAAAAAGTCTGATTTGATAGAGAGGTGAGCATTGAACATATTTGAGGTTATATCCTATTTCCCTTTGCATATTTTAGGTTTTTTTAGACTAAATCAATTTTTTCTTCTAGGTTGGAGGCGTATGATCGTAACCTTAACTTTGGTGCTGATTGCGACACTCAAGAAGACGCTACTTATAAGGCTCCGGCGTTAGATAAATTTAGAGATATAAATGCTGATTCTCCAATTCCAAGCATAAGTAAACATGCAATACAGCTATATTTTGAAAGGTATGTATGTTTAATGTCATAACTTACTAATACTTGTGAATATTTTTTATTAATTAGAAGAATTTGTTAACTAATGCTAGCTTTTTGTTGTACAGATTTAACAGCAAGCCTCAAGGGGAAATTCTCTATGAATCACCTCATCTCTTGACTGCTCGTTTCTGCTCAGAAGGTGATTATATTTATATAAAAGGTCAATGTAAAGCGAGCATGAAGAAAGTTGCATATGTGGTAGATGCAAAGTTGAGCCAAGAAGGCATAGAAGAAAGTCATTGTGAGTGTGCTGCGGGAAGTGGCATTAATGCTTGTTGTAAGCATGTATCTGTGTTGCTCTGTGCTGTGAATGACATAGTACATAACAAAATCATTAAATTACACCAGTCATGTACTCAAACACTGATGACTTTTCACCAACCGAAGAAAGTATTTTATAACTCTCCCATTGCTGCCCAGACTTTTCCAACCAAAAGAATAAGGACATGTAATTATAACCCACTGGAGGAAAAAGATGTAATGCCAAACTACACAGACTATGTCCGTAATTTAGCTATAGGCTATGGCGAAAGCACTATGCCTATTCTGCAGACAATTCCACCGGCTAATCCTCACGGCATTGAATGGGATCACTACCCCTATCTGCAAAAGTCACCACAAGAACTTCTATTAGAGAATTTACTCTTAAAGAATGTAAGTAGTGCACAAATCGCTGAAGTTGAAAGAAACACTCGGGATCAAGCAAATTCTCCAGAGTGGCATGAAATGAGATCATGCAGAATTACTGCCAGTATGTTTTATTCTGTGTGTCACAGTAAGAGCTACAGCACTGCTTTATTACAAAGAATACTGGCACCTAAAACATTGCACACCAGAGCTATAGTCCATGGTGTAACTAATGAAATTGCGGCTCTGTTGCAATATGAATTGTATTCAGAAGTATCAGTTGAGAAGTGTGGACTCTTTATTAGTGCCGAGTATCCCTTTTTGGGAGCTTCTCCTGATGGGCTTTTAGGAGAAGACACAGTAATTGAAATAAAGTGTCCATACAGCTCAAGAAAAAGCTTAATCAATGAAATTACAGTTCCTTATTTGTATCGTAACAATGCAGAGCTAGCATTAAAAAAAAACCATCCTTACTATGCTCAAGTTCAAGGACAGTTATATTGCACAGGTAGGTTGTACTGCAATTTTATTGTTTACACATTTGTCGACATGAAAATCATTTTTATAAAGAAGGATGACTCTTTTATCAATGAAATGTTAAACAATTTAATTAATTTTTACATTCATCATTTAGAACCTGCGATTATAAATAAATACATGTATAAGGACTACTTGAAATTAATTAAAAAAACGATCTAATGTTGTACAGTTTTTTATTTATTTTGCTTCATAATACATTCCCTAAAATTACAACACATGAAACATATGAAGAAGATTTTACTAGCTATTGGAATGTAGCTGTGGTCAAGATCGCTGTTCAGTATTTTATAAGTTTTGGTCAAACCTATAATTCTTTCAATATGAACTCGCTTATTTGCAAGCTCTCTATCTTTAATTATTGTTAGGCCCGGTAACTGTGATTTCCCTTTGAGAAAAGATGGTATTTGAATGGTAACATTTTTTTCTGCAAACATATCTTGGATTGTGAATCCTCTATCAGCTAGTATACTGTCCCCGCTTTGGCATTTTGTCATAAGGTCACTGCGCTCTACTACTTGTCTGTCACTTACTGATCCTGCATAGGCTTGAGAGCAGTAGGATAGTAAACCACCAGGTGTAGCACCAACTAATATTTTAAGAGTATTGGCATGTTTATAACTACTCCATGAAGCTTGTTGTGATTTTGGGTTTTTAGGTTTTTGTACCTTAATTTCAGTGCCATCCAAAATCACTCTAATATTAGGATCATAATTTTTAAAACTTACAGGCATATAGTACTGAGTTAGCTCTTTACTAGGCCAAATATTAATTTTAGTCCATAGCTGGTAAATAAAGTTGATCCAGGTTATAAATATATTAGAAACAGTGGTTTCACTTACATTGAAGAATCTACTTAATTCAAAATTACACTTATTTCGTCTCAGTTTCATCAGTGTCAAAAAAAATTGGTCTTCTGTGTTCAAGTTGATAACACTATTACCATAATATTTTATTTTATGAGCCATGGGACTAAGAGTAGAGTACACAAAATGAAATTTTTTGTATGATTCAAAACCTGTGTAAAACCTAATAGCTGCATTATCGTCTTTGTACCTATTTACAGACCCATACACATGTTCATGGTCCACTTGAGTGCTTTTTGAAATAGACTCACTATTCAAATGGTCTGCTGTTGTGACAGATGAGTTTGCATCATAGTCTTCAGCATGAACTTCTTTCTCGCATGCTATTTCTGTAAGCAAGTCAAATGTTGGGTTAACGCAGGATTCGTTGTTGCTGGTTGAAGGCTGAGGTTCATCATTATATTGTGGCACTTGTTTGCTGGTTGATGGCTCTGGTTCAACAAAAAGTTTCTTCTGACTTCTTTTCTCCAGACGCTGTTGTCGTTCAAGAGCATCTGGATTTTCTGGTTTAATTTTAGTAAAACTGAACATAGATGGTATGGAAGACTTCTTTAGGAACTTTGCAAGTGGTTCATTACCTGTGGCAGAACAAACATTTCATGAGTATTGCGCAGCTATAATATCACCAAAAGAAGAATGTTACTTGAAATCAAAAAACTTTGTTTGCTGCTTCTTACCTGTGTAAACACTTTTTCCAAAATAGTCTTCTGCTTTAAAATGTGCAGCACATAAACGTGCAGTCGGAGTTGCTTTGAAGTTTTTTATTCGTAAAGCCATTTCCCATTGTTTTCTGCGCTTAGGATCCTTTGGGAATAAATGAATACCTCTGTTTTTACAATTTAAGGCGCTACACTGAGGCATTATCGGTCTAGATACATGAAAAACTTAATTACAATTATTAAGTTTTAAATTATCCATACGATATGACAGATGTTACGTCAAACGAAGGTACAGTCGACTATGCGCCCCCTGTCGTGATAAAAAGTTAGTTTTTCTCCCCATTCGCCGCAAACGGATTGTCCAATCCTCCAGAGAATATCAAATTGACATTTTCAATGTTTCATTTGTCGCTATACTATCTATAGCATTAAAAATTGTGGCTCCACATGAACCATCATCTTTAGTCTATGTTTTTGACGTTTAGTGACATTTTAATTTATTTTCTTTCTCATTCTTTCACAAATCCATCAAAATCGGTGAATTTTTTTCCTTTCAATACTGGAATAAAAATACAGTGAAAAATACTTGAAATTAAATGATAAAATTATATTTAGATTAGCGGACTCGCACAAATTGATATTAATAATTTAGCTAAAATTCCTGTAACTATCCTTAAACTTACTAATTGACTAGGTTAGAACTAAGTTTAAAATTATAAGTGCAGTGAAAATTGGACAAAATGTTATCTTTATTCAGTAAGTACAACGTTTTTTACATTTCGAAGGACGTTTTAGTGATTTTAATTTTAAATATTGAAGTTATTTTGTGTAATTTTGGGTTTTTATATAATAATTTCGAAATTAGGTTACGGGGAGATAATTTCGATACCTTGTTTACATTCCGGAAATCGGTAATTCTGTATAAAATGTATGCATTCCGGCAATACTGCTTGATTTCCAATGCACGTATTACATTTTAATTATCAAATTCAATGCATACATTCAAAGTTTGTTTCTTATGTTAGAGAAATCTGAGACCATTTTCGCGATCTTTTTTGAACTAAATAATCTGACTATTAGAGCAAAGGCGGATCCAGCTTTGGCGCCAGTGGGAGGGTCACAGAAATTGATTTCGCTGTAGGTTTTAAAGAGGAAGTCAAATTTTCGATACATTTGTTCCCGAATAATGTTTTTGCCGTGAAATAAAGTATTAAGTGTATCAAATTGATTAAATATTTAAAGTAGGTATGTACCACTTATAAATAAAATCCCCCTGTGCTGTGTATTCCTGGACTAAGCCAGGGGCCAGGCCCCAACGTGTTGCAGCGAACTTAGCTCAGTGGATACCTTCCAAACGAGAGAATGTTGGTTCAAGCAGACACTTCTGAGTAAAAACTTAAACTTAATTCTACCCCTAGCTTGATTGTGAGGGAAGCAATTGTGAGTAAGCCTGCACATTTCAGTGGATACCTCAATTATTTTGCTAAAGATTCTGAGCATTGCACCATGAATACCATGATCCTGTGGGTCTGGTTCCTCTGACTAAGGATTTAAAAGACAAAAACCGTCACTTCATTGTAATTTGACTGAGGAATACAAGGTATTAGTTCAGTTGAGTGAAGAGAAAGCGAATGAGTTGCATGGATGTCAAGCATAGATGTTGAATCGGAGACGTGGGTGGAAGTACAAAATATTCAAGGAAAAAGTTGTATCATTGTGTACATGAAGTGACTGTTTTTGTCTTTCAATTCCAATGGTAAATCTAGTGATTTATGTAATCCTATATAATATATAAAATATCACGGTCAAAGTATACCCTGGGCTCAATAGCAACAGCTATGACCCAGGAATGTCACTAAGACCTGAAGATGTATTATTTTCCCAACTTAAGGAAAAACTTTACTCACAAAAAGTTGGAGTAATTTTATCTTGATATATAAAACTCCATTGGTTTTGATAACTTCCAATTCTTTTTTTTGGTTTTTTGAATAGGCTTGTGTACTAGGTCAGAGATTGGCAGATTTTTTAAATAGCATTGAGAAATAATGGTCAAAAGGAGCTATGTACAAAATTTCAGCTTGAAACCTTATGTATTATTTTTGTTATGAACCCTCAAAGGCAAAGATAGGCAAGTAAATTTTAAGTCTAAAATTTGCGAAATATTTATATAGCAATCGATATCTTATTCAATTAATAGTAACATTTGTTAATAAACCAGAAACACACTATTTCATTTAGCTATCAAACAAAGCTATCTCGTGATGCGCACAAACTAGTGAGGGCTGACGTCACGCCTCGTGTCGCTGTTTTTATGGAGCGTTTTGGGCAAGTCTATTTTAAGTGATTTTCAAATTGTCCTACCTCGAAGAGTTTACAAGCTAACAATTCCATTCTTTCACCGATGTTTTCACTTTTGAGTGGTTCTTATATTACCAACAAGAGATAAAAATAAAACACAAGCCTATTGTTATCTCTTTTGTTTTCTGTTTGTGCCAAATAGTGTTTACAACTGCTGTATGTCTATAATAATAAAATGCTATCTTTCTTTTTTTCAATTTGTAGGAAACAATGCATTCCTACAACGGATATTGGTGTCATCGTACAGCACAGCCGCTGTGACCAAGCCTAAAACTGCCATAATCATGTTGAACATGGGTGGACCACAGACAACAGATCAGGTAGAGATTATACATTTCTTTCTTACTTAAAATATTCTATGTACTTTTCCTATGGTGTATTTCTACCATCAGCTTGGTGAGGAAACCTGCACGTTTCAGATAGTCTCTGAGATGTGTAACCATGATTCATTTGGTCCGGTTCCCCATTAAAGAGTTGTGAAGGTCAAACGGAAGTCCTTCATTGTAACCAGACTCCCTAAATCGTGAACCTTGGTCCAAACATACCCCGGGAAACGGGAATTACACTCTAAGATAAGGGGGGATGCTTTTTCCTAAGGTGTGAGTAAAAGTCTTAATCTCATGTTACCTATGTATACTCTAAGAATACATTATACTCATTTTTTGGGGCAGTTGTATAAAATTCTTTCTTCTGAGCAGCGGGTAGAAAATGGATTAGGCTTGCCAGTGATGTGGAGTAAAATGAAGGCAATTGGAGGAGGCCTTTGCTTTCATTATGTTACTAACACATTTTATATGGATTCAAGATTTGAAATAAATGATTATTTAATTTAATTTCATTTAAAGGGCAAACCTAAAACAAAGATGAGAGTATAAAAAACAAATAAATTAAATTAACAGCAGTAATAATAATACCTATAATCCATTATGTAATTAATATGAATACTCTCTAAAATACTAATGAATATGTACGAAAAAAATATTTCTGATAAAAAATTGTAATAAATGAGGGTTTTCGCGTGTGAAAAATCCGCTAGATGGCGTACTGTTGGACTGAGGTCCAACATCAACCACATTGGTTGTTTAGTTCGTCAAATTGACATTTTGACAGATCACGTTTATGGGGATGTTCAAGTATTACGTAAGCAGATTTATTACAGTTATTTACCCCTCACCCCCCTTCTCAGCAAAAGTAAGCAAAGCTGCGTAAACATGGAGGGAAGAGGTAAGCCCCTGTTTACGTAATCCCCCCATGTTTACGTAAACATTTTTCGATTTTTTGTCACAGCTCGGCAACCCTACTAGCCCTATGCATTTATTTGTAGGTAATTCCCCGAAAATACGTTTCGTTTGCAAGCAAACAGAATGTGAGGGTTGCCATTTGTGTTAAAAAGAAAATAATTGTCGATGACGTAATCATCATCTAGACTCCCCTACCCCCCATGTCATCCAAAATAAGCAAAGCAAAGACCTCCCCGCCCCCCCATAGTGCTTACATAATACTTGAATGGCCCCTATATTATACTCTCCAAAATACTAATAGATATTTACAAAAAAATATTTCTGATAAAGAATGCTATTGAATTGAATTCAATGGAATCAGGTGTCTGAGATGGTGTATGAATTTATTTATTTAATTTAATTGTTCTCTTATTCCAGGTAGGCGACTACCTTCTCAGGATCATGACGGACAGAGACATGATCCAGTTGCCGATACAGAGCAAGCTCGGGCCGTGGATTGCGACCAGACGCACGGAGGAGGTCAAGAAGAAGTATGCGGAGATCGGGGGAGGGTCACCCATACTCAAGTGGACTAACACACAAGGTAAACTAAGAGAATATTTGCTTGTTCATCGTTATAGGTGAGCGGTGTTAATTTATAGTTGTGACGTTTTTTATTATTATCCCTAACCTACAGGTAGCGGCACGAAAGTATAGCGCTGACCATTAATGCGCAGAATCCAAAGACAAGGTGTCTTGAGGGGGCCAGAGGAATGAAGGGCGGGCATGCATAGCGCCGATTGGCTCTCTCCAGTCGCACTCCGTCCCCCGCACCGATACGTCGCCCCGCGCTCTTCCAGTGTACAGTCGCGTTCCGTATAGTTTTATTATTTGAATGAATGAATGAATGAATGAATATACTTTTATTGCACTCAAAGTATAGTAAGAAAACTTAATACTAGGTATTACAGGATATGTACAACGAAGGCGGCCTTATTTATTTCTGTGAAGTTTTAATTTATTTGTTAAATTTTGTTGATTTTGTTTGTTACTGCCATCGTTTTAAGAAAACAGGCACGGAAAATGGTGTATGACGTGCATTGTTTTTTGAAAAGGGAATCTCGTGTTTTGATTGTGTCTGTAAAACAAATTGACAGTGTGACTGGCGAAGCTATGAGTATTTTACTCAGTCATTCGGTCAGCAGCACTGTAGATTTAAGCCTGGTGAAACCAACTGCAGAAGTCATAAAAACAGCAAATATGAAATTAAATGATCTAATTGGTTATTTCGGCAAAATTCAAAAAAGAACGGATGAGGCTACTAATAAGTCAATTGTTCCGATTTGATCGCTTTATATTTAAAATAAATTAATGTAAACAAATTAATAGTTTTTTTATACTTAAGTAAATAACACACTTAAACATTTCATCTCGAGTTCAGGCGGGACTCGAACACACACCTTCCTCAATCTGGGTGAATGTTCTACCAATTAGACCACTGAACGCGTTACTAAGCCGACTAAATTTGTAAGTGCTTGATTCGATGAGCTGTCGATAGTTTCATCAATATCCAGTGAAAAATTATTACAAATATTTGACCACCAGTTAAGATGAGACTGCTAAATCATTTGATATTTTTTATAGCAATCCTTTGCAATTTATTCTTAGTGTTTTTATTTTTCTTTTCCGTATGTGCGCTAGATTTATCATTTCACATTATATTAAAATAAATTAATGTTGTTAACGTTCTATATCTATTTGTTCAAAGTAAAAGGAATATAATTGAATTTAAAAGGTTATAAACCCCTTAAAAACAAATAAAAAAATGCATGTTATTTATTGTATTCCGGCCGCGACCATACCTACCCATGCGCAGAAATCCCCACCGCGTTTCGCTCAGCGCTATTTCTTTCGTGCCGCTACCTGTGTAAAGTTTGATTAGCTGTAAGCTGTAAAACATTTTAGGAACACTTCTGACCAAGGCTCTGGACCAAATGCTGCCGGAGTCCGCCCCGCACAAACACTACGTCGCCTTCAGATACGTCTCGCCGTTCACGGAGGAGACGTTCGAACAAATTGAGAGGTATGTAATATTTATTAGCCATATTCCCAATCATCTTATAGATGGACCTCGGGCCTACAGTACGCCATCTTGCGGATTTTTCGAACGTGATAGCCCCCAATGCTAACCATCCATCAGGGGATCCGTCTGCTCGTCTATCTTAGATTTGATTACATCTTAGTTACATACAAGAGGGGGCCGTTTGGTCCCCGGCAGAGTAGAATAGGCCACCCTCACTCTTACCGAGGTGTCGTAAAAGGCGACTAAGGTAAAGCTGCTGGCATGATCATCAGCACCCAGAGAAGGAAAACTCTGCATTTATATCAAAACCCTCGCCAACCCGTCTGCCAAGCGTGGTGAGTATGGCAATTACCCCTCATGTGATTGAGGGAGGCCCGTGCCCCAGCAGTGGGGACTTAAATGGGCTGATGATGATGATGATGATGACATACAAGATAACCTAATAAAGGCGTGTTAATAAAATCGATTACCTCCGCTTATATCGAAGAGATATCGCCGTAATGTACTGCATTGCGAAATTAGCGCCCCCAGCAGATTTAAATTGATTGGGACGATTATGATTATTTAAAAAAGTACAATCTTAAATACTTGGAGGAAAGAAAAATCAATTTTTCTAGTGTCACCGATGTAGCACCATGTCTTGGTTCTTTCTGGTCAAAAAATAAATAATAAATAAATAAATATAAATATTTCACAACATCAACATTACATTGATCTGACTCCCAGATAGGTAGCTCAAGCACCTGTGTTACGGATATCAGAAACCAACAGTGGGATTACAAATATGTTTATACATACAATACTTTTATTTTGTAAATACATAATTATAATAAATAGGTAACACCCAGACCAATACAAACAGACATGTTCACGCACACAAATGTTTGTACCACTGTTCCAGACGGGTCGTCAAAACAATGTAATAAATAAATGTTTTTCTTTCTTTTTAGTGTCTGTTTCATTTCAGAGATGGCGTTGAGAGAGCTGTGATATTCTCCCAGTATCCGCAGTACAGCTGCGCCACGACAGGTTCAAGCTTAAATGCCATCGCGGATTTCTATAAAAACAGGTAAATAATGTGATGTATCAGCCTATAAACTGTCCCACTGCAGGGCAAAGGCCTCCATAATAGAAATCAAGTCATCGCTACTACGATGGGATTAGGCTTAATCACCCCGCTTGCCTCATGCGGACGAGAGCTATGTTCGAAGATCTCGAAACATCCTCTGCTTGACACCTTGGCACTGCGTAGAGATGTTGATGTAATAAATAGTATAAGTGTTTGCCGAGAGGTAACCCCGAAATTGTTTAAAATAGATCTGGTTTAGTAGCTAAAAATTAAATACGATTGGCGTCGCTAGTGTGCCCTACCCGTCACCTTAACATATTTAATGCGCAGTTTTTCTGTCACTCCAGTTCATTCATGCCGTATAATTATAGATAGATACACTTTAATGCACAAAATTTACAGATCTTAGCCTAAGTTATTATACTAAAACAATGTAGGCGGTCTTATCGCTAATAGCGATCTCATCCAGACAACCTCAGGGTAGAGGAAAAGTATAGCGAATTAAGAAAAGAGGTAAGGCAGTGCAAGTCAGAAAAAGAGAAAAAAAAAAGACATTGTATAAATACGAGTATGGTATATACATACATACATTATATTAAATAAATATATACTAGCTATAAATACTAATACATACTAGTACATTACAAAACAAATAAACATACATACTAACAGTTTATTGGATTGATAGATACGTAACCAGGGAAATAGGAGACAATGAAAGGAACTACAAAGGCATAGAAAGATAAGAAATGATCTTTAACTCGGGACTTGAAAATAGAGAGGGATTCGGATTGCCGGATGGATAGGGGTATGTTGTTCCAGAGGCGGGTGGATTGGACAGTGAAGGATTGTGAGTAGGAGTGAGTGGAGTGGATAATGGTAGGATACTCTAGCGACGCCATTTGATTTAAATTGTTAGCCTTTAAATCGGATATCTTTTTAGCAATCTCGAAGTTAGAGAATCTCGAAAATAACTTTTACTATTTATTCAATAACTTATAATTAACTTTTTGGTCTGCTTCCTACTCGAAATATGAATTTACCGCCAAAAACGGTCACTTATGGTGTTAATTCAAAGTGCAAAAACAGATCAAAAAGTTAATTATAAGTATTAAATAAATAGTATCGTGGCTCGAACTTCGAAATTGTTAAAAATATATCCGGTTTAGTTGCTATCAATACGGTATTTGACTATTTTTTTTTGTAATCAAAAGACCTCTCAATGATAGAAACATCGTTGAAAGAATTACTTGATTCGCATTTAAACTACCTGAGATATCACAACTTTAAAATCACATTATTTTGGGCAAACCCAAAACGCTCCATACAAATGGCTACTTAGATGTGACGTCACACTTAAGTATTTTGCATGCATTTCATTTGAATTTTGTATGGTAGCTATATCAAATGTTTCGTTTATGTCAATGGTTCTATTATAATAGTTGGTGCAAATTGTATGGGTTTTGATAAGTATAATTATTTTTTAATAATTTCATACTTTGAAAATGGACTTGCCCATGAATCTTTAAATGACCATAAAACCGACTAGACGTTATATTTTTAATTGATTTTTTTTGCTACTGGCACATATTTACCTATATTTTGATAAAATATTTATATTTTGTAAAATCTCGAACTTAGTCAAATACCCTATTTAAATCGATTGGCGTCGCTAGTTAGGTTACCCGTCGCCTTAACATTCATTCGGTTATTCAACGTTTCAGAGAGGTCCCGCAGAACATAAAGTTCAGCATGATAGAACGATGGGCCACCCACCCGTTGCTGGCCAAGGTGTTCGCTCAGAGGATACAGGAGAAGCTTGAAGCCTTCGACAAGAAGATCAGGGACAATGTGCTGATCATGTTCACAGCGCATAGTCTGCCTTTGAAGGTGAGATTTATATAAAAGTTATAGTTTTTTTTTTTATTTATTTATATTGCCTTTCTGACTTAACGCCCTGCTGGTCTAGTGGTTTAAGTACCGAGCCGGGGTCGTGTTGAGTGAGGGGGGGGGGGGGGGGGGGGAGTATGTTTCGATTTTTCGAACATAGCTCGGGCTTGTGATCACCAATTAATTACACAATTGTAAGTTAATGTAATATAAGGAAAATTAATGAATTAGTACCAACATTTAGTACTCATACTGCACGGACGCCCTGTTGGTCTAGTGGTTTAAGTACTGGGCCGTGATCTCGGGGTCCTGGGTTCAATTCCCGGGTCGAGCGAAAAGTATGTTTTGAATTTTTCGAACATAGCTCGGGTTTTTGATCACCAATCCGCATTTGGCAAGCGTTGTGATTATGCCTAATCCCATCATAGTAGCGATGACTTGAATTCTATGATGGAGGCTTTGCCCTGCAGTGGGAAAGTTTATAGGCTGCTACAGTAGGAGCCAGGAAATGTATTTTTTTAGTTCCTTGCTCTAAGTCCCCTAGAAGGCGTTGTAGTCAATTTAACGTGAGGTCATGTCGCCTATAACCAGAAGACAATCAAGACGCTTTTAACGACACCTCATTTGTTCAAATATGACAACTAGTTTAGAAGTTATGAGGGAACAGATGAACAACCATACATACATACAGGTCAAAATCATAACTGATGAAGTGAGCGCAAATGTCGCTAGTAGCTCTAGGAAACCGTGTGGCCGTGTGGTCCCGGCAGAGTAGAATGGGCCACCCTCACTCTTACCGAGGTGTCGTAAAAGGCGACTAAGGTAAAGCTGCTGGCATGATCATCAGCACCCAGAGAAGGAAAACTCTGCATTTATATCAAAACCCTCGCCAACCCGTCTGCCAAGCGTGGTGAGTATGGCAATTACCCCTCATGTGATTGAGGGAGGCCCGTGCCCCAGCAGTGAGGACTTAAATGACGATGAGCTCTAGGAAACAGCTCTCTCTCTATGATCTGTCTTCGATTTTGTCATCAATGTAAAACTTATAAATCTTCTAAAATAAATCTCGTGGATGTTCAAATTCTTCATCGTTTTATTTAATTACAACAATAACCCTCCTTTTTGCTTCGCCGTACTCGGGTAAAAAAATTCAATCAAATACATATACTAGAATGTGTTTAGTCTAAGCCCTTATAATGTGTCAAATTTAGAATGAGCCATTTCTTCATGAGATTACATGCGTAGACGGTCGTCATTTGTGGTCATCTTTCGTGAATCGACCTGGAGCTCTATTTTTGATTCACTCGAATGACTAAGTCGCATGCGACGTAAGTCACATTCGCCTTCTAAGTCGCATGAAGCCGTTTTTCCTTATTTTTGAATCATTCGATTTCGATGTTGCCAATATAACCCTTAATCGGATACGAGTCAATGAAAAAATTTCATTGGTTTTCGCTCTTATGCCATGACCCATAAGATTCAAAATCTGGTGGGAACTATTTTACCATTGTCTGATGAAACGATGATACGGTAAATTAACATTCTAACCGTTCCTTGCAGAATTTTACATTACCGGTAACTTACGCATTGCAAACGCAACGCAAAAACCATAGACTATTGGCTGAGTATGAAGATCTTTGCTTTTTTGTCACAAAAAACTATGAATGTCACATTGTGTCAACTGTCAAAATCTGTCAAATAAAAGTTTTGAAATTTATAATATTTTGTTTATGCTTATAACTCTAATGTATCAATACGGGGGTTAACACGTTATTTATTATGTGAAACAACATTGTGTACTCACATATTTGGCTCGACCATTTGAGTCCGCTCGCGACCACGGCTGCTGTAACGTAGCCGAAACGTCGAGCCAAATATGTGAGTACACAATGTTGTTTCACATAATAAATATCGTGTTAATCCCCGTATTGATACATTATATTTATAATGCAACGCGAAAATCTAAAAAAAATGTTTATGCTTGTTGCTATGGACAACAATTTTCACGTTGCTTCTACCGCTCGCTTTAAGTCACTCGACCAACGAGTGGGTGGGGTCACTCGTTGCAGACGAATGATTAAAAAATGCGGAATTTCGTATGTCGAGGAAAATCAGTAGAAATCATGCGCTCGTCACGACGCTTAGTCATACGAGTAAATCAATGATGATGATGATGGCTTCCTAGCCGATTTCGGCTACAGCGACCACTTTGTGTAGAATCGATGTGTAAATTTTTTGAGGACTAAGATGTTGCTGCCCTCTGGTGCGCTTTCCAATGACTAGCATAGCCAATCTTAGCATTGAACGTGCGCCCACAGAGGGGACACGTTAGCGCACCGCTATTGTAGTGGTAGGGGATGTCTGCAGGAGGCCGCGCCTTAAGGTCATCTCGTTTCTTGTCCAGATTTGACCTCCTACCTTCTTCAAAATCTTGCACCTTCTGATGTAAATCAATAATAGGTCTCCTGTACGTATTGTTCCAGGCGGTGTCCCGCGGCGATACGTACCCGCACGAGGTGGCGGCCACCGTGGCAGCCACCATGCATGCGCTGGACGTGCCCAACCCTCACAGGCTGGTGTGGCAGTCCAAGGTCGGGCCTCTGCCCTGGCTGCAGCCCTACACCGACGACGCTATCAAGGTGAGGGTCGCTTGCTCATCATCACCCACCATGGCTTGGGCACAGGCTGGTGTGGCAGTCCAAAGTCGGGACTCTGCCCTGGCTGCAGCCCTACACCGATGATGCCATTAAGGTGACGGGTAGGGCACACTAGCGACACCAATGGATTTTAATTTGTAGTTACTAATTCAATTTCAATTCAATTCATTTATTTTTCAGATAACATAGATCCACGATGGTTAGTAACAATGTTTACTTAATACTAAGTTAGTATTAATAACATTACATTACATAAATAAAATCAAATAATAACATAATATATAAAAAATAATCAAATAAAATCAAAATTCATAATTAAAATACATTATTAAAATTAAATTATTATTAAAAACTAAACCGGATCTTTTTTATGTCGGGTCTGTTTATGTACGCAAAAGATTGATTCACGCCAAAAGTGGCGTTTTGGCGTGTTTTTCGCGTACGCGTTGGACCCAACATTTGTGCATGGGCATTTTAATAAATAGTATAAGTGTTTGCCTAGAGGTTGTAATCCCGAAATTGCTTAAATAAGATCCGGTTTAATAGCTAAATATTAAAATCGATTGGCGTCGCTAGTGTGCCCTACCCGTCACCTTAATGTAAACTAGTAACGAGATAGGTAGAGATATAAATAAATAAATATTATATATCAGATATGTATGTACAATGTACATTGATCTGACTCTGAAATAGGTAGCTCAAGCACCTGTGTTGCGGATATCAGAACCAACAGCGGAATTACAAATATATACATATAATACTTTTCTTTTGTAAATACATACTTATAATACATAGGAAACACCCAGACCAATACAAACAGACATGTTCATATTTAGATAAATAGATAGATAGATACTCTTTATTGCACAACATACAAAACTTAAAAGCTAGGTATACAGAGATACAATGTACAATTTAGGCGGTCTTATCGCTGGGAGCGATCTCTACCAGACCTAAAGTTAAAGGACATTAGATAGAAGAGGGGAGGGTGGTTATGGATCCTTTTGATTTTGAACATTGATTAACTAAATTTATAGTATAAATACATATATCTAGATAATAAATAAACACGTTATCATACACTAATATATGTGTATGATAACGTGTATATGTTACCTTACTATAATACAATATAACCTACACAAATTATATAAAATATACTACTATAAGGTTATAATAGAGAAGATATATTTTATACCTACAATATATGGATGGATCTGGGAGAGGACTAACGACCACGAGCGTCAATGACAGGAAAGGAATACAGATTTATATACTGTATTGCATAAAATACTTAACTGAGTATATGAATCCACTTGAAGTGTTATTCATAAAAGTTCCTTAAACTTTTGTCTACTAAAACAGTGTGAGCAGTTTTCATTCTTTTTTCGAACATTGTAGAGACTAGCGACTAGTCGCATACGACACAATGTTGCGACAGATCGCATGTGACACAGTGTTGCGACAAGTCGCATGTGACACAGTGTTGCGACAAGTCGCATCCGTTACAGTGCATGTGACACACAGTATAGCGACCAGCGACATGCGTGATAGTGTAGCGACTTTGATAGTGTGGTGGTAGACTAGCGGATCAATCACATGATGGTCAGCGACTTATCGCCGTAGCCCTACTCAGATGACGCGCCATCAAGGTCGCTTCATCACTATCACCCACCATGGTCGCAAACGCGTCGCCACCAATGTAGCGACAATACATTCACCAAAATATAGCTTAGAGTCACTATATTGCGACAAATCGCATGTGACGCAGGGTAGCCACGAGTCGCAAGCGATACTGTGTCACACGCAATTTGACGCAATACTGCGTCAAATTGCGTGTGACACAGGGTAGCCACTAATCGCATGTGATACAGTATTTAGACAAGTCGCATTTGACACTATTTTGCGACAAATCGCATGTGACACAGGGTAGCCACAAGTAGCATATGATACAGTATTGCGACAAGTCGCATGCGACACTATATTGCGACAAATCGCATGCGACACAGGGTAGCCACAAGTCGCAAGCGATACTGTGTCACACGCAATTTGACGCAATACTGCGTCAAATTGCGTGTGACACAGGGTAGCCACTAATCGCATGTGATACAGTATTTCGACAAGTCGCATTTGACACTATTTTGCGACAAATCGCATGCGACACTATATTGCGACAAATCGCATGTGACACAGGGTAGCCACAAGTGGCATGTGATACAGTATTGCGACAAGTCGCATGCGACACTATATTGCGACAAATCGCATGTGACACGGTAGCCACAAGTGGCATGTGATACAGTATTGCGACAAGTCGCATGCGACATTATTTTGCTACAAATCGCATGTGACACCGGGTAGCCACTAGTCGCATGCGACACAGTGTAGCGACAAGTCGCATGCGACACAGTATAGCGATAAGTCGTATGCAACTCGGTATGCATAATAATATGAAACAGTACCATTAATATTAAAAAAATGTTAGTATGAAAAACATAAGCTATTCAAAAAATGTCCATTCAAATAGACAATTTCATACTTTAACCCCTAATATATCAAAGAATATGTATACATTCGTAATCCCACTGTTGATTCTGATATCCGTAACACAGGTGCTTGAGTTAAGTCTCGGAGTCATATCAATGTTGTGAGATATTTATTTATTATATTTATTTGAATGATGTATGTTACAATCTGTTCCAATTATGAAGTCCTTTTTGATATTTCAAAGAACGTAACTCTGCACGTTTCATATAAATCCTATTGAATATCTCTTTTTGTATTTCGTAGTAAATCGTCATTTGAAAAATAAACAATTATAAAAAAAAACCCCTAAAATTAATTCACAGGCATGATTAACATATTGTTTTTGAATGTAATGCCCAAAATAATTTGTACTTCAAAATAAAATAATATTTTTTGCGCGATTGGGGCTACGTACTACGGTTTATGTTTTACTTTTAAACATAGTGACGTGCCTTAAGTATTCAGTTACGTAAACCGATCATTCGCTAATTTAAATTAATCTGGCTGCAATGGGGCTGCTTATAGCTGAAATAACTTTGGTGCATTTTACAATAAAAAGTACAGTCATTTGCAGGTAATCTGTTTAATTAACAAAATAAATAAACTTGATCTGAACATTGAATGTGATGAATGGCTTAGCAGGGTATGTTCCAGAGATATAAAATTCTATATTCGCCAATTTTAAAAGTCCGTGTTCATCAATCATCATCTGCCATTTTGTTTATCACTTCAGTCAGTACGAGACGGGTGTAGGAAAGACTACGACGACAGTAAGATGTAAGAATAAGAATTTATTTATTAAGATACCAATAAAAAACATAACAAAAACATTAAGAAAAGCAATTATAATGTTGGCACTTAAAAGGTCTCCGCTCAGCATTACCCACAAAGCCTTGAAGTCTTCGTGGCGCTGGTATTCTGCGGAGGCCTTCCTTGAAAGGCACTCGCGGTACATACACACGGACGGAAAAATTAAACAAAATGTAAAAAAAATAAATTAAATATAAAACAAACAAACAAAATATAATTTATTATAGGAAGAGAAAAAATTGTAATAGCAATTACAATTAAAAATATATATAAATTAAATTAAATTACATACATTGTGCGATAAATAACATTATTACACTAATTCATTTCATAAAATATAAATTGAAGTGGAGAAGTGGGAGAAACCAAATTTCAAAAAAAGGAAATGTGATACATGTTGAAAGAGTAAAATATAACTATGGTACGCGATAGTGGCGCCACCATTTGTACGATCTCCGAAGAGAAATATAAAGTAGAGAGAAAAAAAAAAGTGGTTATAGGTAATGGTTATAGGAGATGTACGCGTTTTTTTTTTTTGAGTTTATTTGTTGTTAATTTAATTCGATGAAAATTGATTGAGACTATAATAATGGACAACATTTCATATTTTTAACATGTCCATATTGTTTTTTTATATGAAAATAGACATAAAATGAACAGACCCATATTTTTTCTTTTTTCAAAATTTGTCCATTTTCATGCATAAAATAATTATTGAAATTCTTTTTATTCTAAATAGACGTAAGCGCCAAATGACGTCATCGGACGGCTGAATACAGCGATATTCCTTTGCTTATCATTGTTTTGATAAAAAAAAGGTACTACTGTCAAAGGTAAATAATACTAGTGTCAACATTGTCAACGTCATTCATACATTCAACGTTGACAAGTTGTCTTTTTTTTTGACAGTTACATGTCATGGGTTTGGCATTTCGTAAATTTAAAACTATAATGTGCTAAGCAAAGAAATATTTTATATTCTGCCGTCCGATGACGTCATCTTACGTTTTTTAGTTTTTAATTTTTTTCTCAGTAAATAAGCAATATAAAAAATGAATAAATATATATTCGAGCAGCGGAAAAGTAAACAAAGAATTGGTATTTTTTGTTTCAGAGCTTAGCAATTTTGAAATGTTGTCAATTATCTCTTCCCCCAGGCGTACGCGAAGCAAGGCCGCAAGCACCTCATCCTGGTGCCGATCGCGTTCGTCAACGAGCACATCGAAACTCTGCACGAACTCGACATTGAATACTGCGATGAGGTCGCTAAAGAGGTCAGTATCCAGCGGAAACCGAGAAAAATTATAAAATTGGTTTGCACGGACTTCTAGCAGATAATTGGCAGGCAGTAGGTGGCGCAGGACCGACCTTAAATATGTAATTATATTAACATAACTAAAAATATGTTAAATAAAAATAAAGTTTAAAAACTAAAACCCGACTACCAAAAAACACGATCTAAAAAGTACAAAACAAGAATATTGTCTCTGCTGTATCGCCGTGGTCGTATGCCACCTACTGTAGCAAAACAGATTCATTATCTAATATATAAAATTCTCGTGTCACAGTTTTCGTTGCCATACTCCTCCGAAACGGCTTGACCGATTTTGATGAAATTTTTTGTGCTTATCCGGTATCTATGAGAATCGGCCAACATCTATTTTTCATCCCCCTAAATGTTAGGGGTAGTCCACCCCTAAATTTTTATTTTTATTTTTTAGACAAAATTTTTAATTTCTCTTTTTTTATGATACAACATACAAAAATACATACAATCCTCAATTTTCACCCTTCTACGATCAACCCTTTTATTTATATGGCAAAACAACGTTTGCCGGGTCAGCTAGTAATCTATAATATAAAAATGAATCGCAAAATGTGTTGGTAAGCGCATAACTCAACAACGCCTGGACCAATTTGGCCAATTCTTTTTTTTAAATGTACGTTGAAGTCCAAGGATGGTTCTTACGGCGAGAAAAAAACGTAGAATCAATTTGAGTTTTATTGCTATTATATAAAGTTCATATTTGTTGTCACATTACAAATTTTTTTGACAGGACGAAGTCTGTCGGGTCAGCTAGTAATAAAATAAAATCAATGTGGCAATACGGCATAATCATTTCAGCAGAAACCATTTTCATGTTTTGTACTTTTTAGACAGTGTATTTTGTGAGTCGGGTTTTAGTTTTTAAACTTTATTTGTAGAAAGATGGATGCATGATACGAAACGTTTGAACTGTCCTATTCACCTTCAGATACTGAATGGACAATCATCATTTCAGCCAATAGACGTCCAAGGACATAGGCCTGCCCCAATGTTCTCCACACAGATCGGTCCTGTGCCTCCCGCATCCAATGGATTCCCGCGATCTTCACCAGATCGGACAATACCTATATTCTATATGTTATTGCAGGCCGGGATAATACAAATCGAGCGAGCGGCGGCGCCCAACGACCATCCCACGTTCATCGCGGCGCTCGCCGACGTCGTGGCTCAGCATCTCACCAGTGGCACCGCCGTCAACAACCAATTCCTCACCAGGTCAAAAATAAAATATTTTTTATGTGATATATGGCAGACGAGAAAATATACTTTAAAATTTGTGAAGAGCAAATTCGTCCGTTCGTCGTGCCGCGTCATTAGTCGTCTGTCTCTCTCTCCATCATACCATCTCACTCATTCATTGCGTTCAGTAATCATACACTCACTCGTCGCTCATTTATTTGTCAATCATGCATCACTCGTTCAGAAACCAATCCCACAGTAATAATGTTTCAAGCTGAAATTTCGTACATAGCTGCTTTTGATCGATATTTCACAATGCTATTTAAAAAATCTGCCAATCTCTGACCTGGTACACAAGCCTATTTATAGCCCATCATGGCGGACAGAATTATATTTTCGCTTAAAAAAAATCGTTTTTTTTTAGGTTGTATCAAATAATAAAAATAGTGGCAACTAGCCTATTCTTAGTGACAGCCCGGAGTTTAGAAATTACCGGTTTCTACCCCCGTGGCTTGGAATGCACATTAAGCCGTTGGTCCTGCACCCGATCTCTCTACGGTCTTGTCACCACACCAAATATTTACATTTATTTTTTTATTCTTTTTCAGATGCCCCCACTGCGTCAGCGCGAGATGTCAAACGTCCAAAGATTTTTTCAGGAAACTGTGCAGTGTTAAAGATTTTAACTTGCAGAAAGTCACAACATAGTTTAAAAGATAATATGATAATGATATGATTTTCAAGCTATAAGTTTAGCTAAAT
>CM032491.1:5544606-5619987 GCA_019059595.1 Marasmia exigua | reverse complement strand
CTCAATATACAGCGTGCTGTATTTTATACGGGCGAATAATTAATCCAGCTATAATATCTGATCCTACGAATCGTATAAGATAATCATAAGGTTGTCTGGTAGAGATCGCTCCCAGCGATAAGACCGCCTAAATTGTACATTGTATCTCTGTATACCTAGCTTTTAAGTTTTGTATGTTGTGCAATAAAGAGTATCTATCTATCTATCTATCTATCATTCATTAAATTTTGTGGTTAATTAGGTGTAATGATTTTTCTAAAGTGCAACCCAGCAGCAATGTATGCCGTCCAACTTTGTTTGACATGACAAGTGACATGAGTGTCATGACACTCGTATGACGTTTAGATACTTATGTCTACGTTAATTGATGTTATTAACGTTAACTACCAGTGGATGCAATACATTGCGTGCTCAATTATTTTGTATGAAAAAAAAAGTACCTTAATTTCCTAAAGAAATGTATGTAAACAGGTTCCCTAGGTCCGATAGTAATCGCCATTAAAATATTCGCCCGTATCAAATAAACACGCTGTATTTATCGTATGAGGTACACCTGTACCACGTTTATAAGTTACATCGGCAAAATTCGTCTACGCAGAAGAGCAAGTTAGATCCAATTGATTACGATTGGGAAAGCAGTTGAAATACAGACTTTATTTCGTTATGTTAAGATTAAATACAATAAATCCAGAGAGTCGCACCGAACATGGCGCTGACGCATCAACCAATAAGAAATAGTAATTTTTGACGCGCGTAAATAGAGCGTTGTGATTGGTTAAGATAATGCCGCAGTTTTCGAAAGTAAGGCTTCTGCGCTTCTGGTACATTGGTGTAACTTATAAAGTTGGTAAAACTGTAAATAAATAAATATTTCACAACATCACATACATTGATCTGACTCCGAGATAGGTAGCTCAAGCACCTGTGTTACGGATATCAGAATCAACAGTGGGATTACAAATATATACATTTAATACTTTTCTTTTGTAAATGTACACTTATTATACATGGAAAACACCCAGACCAATACAAACAGACATGTTCAAGCACACAAATGTTTGTACTGTGCGGGGATCGGACCCGCAACCCTTGCACCAGAGGCAGTATTCACTACCACTGATCCAAATAGTAAATCAATCAAATTCCGTCACTGTTGCCTCTTGGTCTAGTAGTTTAAGCACCGGTACCGTGATCACGATGTCCTGGGTTCAATTCCCGGGTTGAGCAAAGGTATGTTTCGAAATTTTCAAACATAGCTCGGGTTTGTGATCACCAATCCGCATTAGGCGAGCGTGGTGTTTAACCCTAATCCCATCATAGTAGCGATGACTTGATTTCTATGATGGAGGCCTTTGCCCTGAGTGGGACAGTTATAGGCTGACTGATACTTTACTTTTAGTATTTAGTTTTTTCTTAGTTGGTAAAGTTCCAGAGGAAGGTTTATCTATATCTATACTATTTTTAAAGAGATAAATCTAACAAACAGTAGCAACGCTTATAGGTAATCTTAAAACACGAAACGCTTGCGCCAAGTAATCGACACCTAGCGCCATCTATTGGAATAAATCGGAACTAATGTTCCAAATCAAAGTGAGGGCGGGCCACTAGTATGTCATAATAATGAGCGAAAAATCCGCTAGATGGAACTGTAGGAGTGAGATCCATGTACAATGTGATTGGTTATTTTTAAACGTGATCTGTCAAAATGTCAATTTGACAAACTAAACAACCAATGCGGTTGATGTTGGACCTCGGTCCAACAGTACGCCAGATTTTTCACACGCGAAAACCCTCATTATGTAATACGTTTATAATATTCCCTTGTCACCCGTGCCACTTTATATTAATTCGTATTGTGGTAGCATACCTGAATTAACTAAGCATGTTGTGTATACTATTTATGGGCTACGGTCCAGTTATGTTTGTAGAGCACTAATTATACCATGCAATGACTGTATCCTGTCTGTATACCAATTTATAAATAAATAAATTCACATTTCTTTTCCAAATGTCCCAGGGCCGGACCCGCCACTCCTCACGCACCTGAACATCACAACGACGTCCTCGTTCTTCGACCCCTCCCGGCTGAACAAGCAGATGCGGCTGGTGGTGGACCTGCGCAGCGCCGACGTGGCGAAGACCCTCCGCGCGTGGGGCTCCAAGGGCGTCCTGGCCCCCACCTCCGACTTCTACCGCATTTACCACCAGATTAAAGCTAACAAGATTACGTATACTAGGGAGGATGATGACTAATGCGTACGCTGTACAGACGGCGTCAGGTCAAGTCCTCCCCCCCTGCCCCCGCGCGCTAAAATAGCACGTATGTCTCAGACATAACGGCGGTCCAAAGTCCAACAGGGTAACTCGCCGTGACGCCGTGGTAGGTACATAAAGTTGCCTATAGTCGGATTTTTAATAAGACGAAGTAAACTGACAGATGTCAATGTGTCATTCCCATACATTTGCAAAATGCAAATTGTATAGAGTCTTGACATTTCCATAAGGCGTAAGTTGACAAAATTTTGTCTAAATTCGTCCTGCTCAGAATGCCAACTTGAAAGCTGAAGCTGAAGAAAAACAGAAAGCTGGCTATTTGAGCTCTGCTCAGAATGCCAACTCTACTCTTTTCGTATGAAGTGATATTTTCCATGACCTAGATAAGGTGCTCGTGAGAAATGCTTGTTTAATTAAATAATGGGGACCAAATATATGATTAATTACTTTATGACTAAAATAAACAAATTAATTAATTCATTGAATGATTTTTATTCCCATCGTTTATTTATTTTATTCATTAATATAATTTCAGTTAAACAGCTTCTTTTTTTATTGATTGTTACTAAATTAGGACAATGAGGGTTTTCGCGTGTGATAAATCCGCTAGATGGAGTACCATAGGAGTGAGGTTCTTATACAATGTGTTTGGTTATTTTTAAACGTGATCTGTCAAAATGTCAATTTGACAAAATAAACTAATGCGGTTGATGTTGGACCTCAGTCCAACAGTACGCTATCTAGCGGATTTTTCACACGCGAAACCCCTCTTTAATGAAAAATTGATCAAGTGATTTTAAATAAAAAAAGATTAGTGATTTTTCAAGCTTATTTTGCACACGCCATTCACGAAACATGAAATGAAATGTTTAAGTGCATTATTTACTTAAGAATAAATTGCAAAGAAAATGCTATTTTAAAATATAAACAATTTTGAGTTAGGTCTGAATTTAGTGCAATTTATTGCTATGGTACCAAAATTCAGCGTCAGCGCATTTAAGTTCCCACTGCTGGGGCACGGGCCTCCCTCAATCACATGAGGGGTAATTGCCATACTCACCACGCTTGGCAGACGGGTTGGCGAGGGTTTTGATATAAATGCAGAGTTTTCCTTCTCTTGGTGCGGATGATCATGCCTGCAGCTTTACCTTAGTCGCCTTTTACGACACCTCGGTAAGAGTGAGGGTGGCCTATTCTACTCGGCTGGGACCACACGGCTCCTTCACGGATCTGTTCCTTTATTACTTGTAAACTAGTTATAGCAGTTAGAAGCATCTTGGTTGTCTTCTCTTGACCAAAAATGTAGGGTCATTATTCTTGGTAGTATTCCAGTTCAAAAATCAACATCTTCATACATTTTCAGTGCGAATCTAACTAACTTTTTGTCATACCAAATCTTGACAATTGAAAATCAGGGGGACAAGTCCTAACAGTATACATTTTTTTTTGTAGTCGGTACTTTCATATTTGAATAATAAATATAAGAAAGACTGAAGATCTCCTTTGTGCGCGATGTTGTACTTTTAAAGCAGACGTTACGACCGAATCGCAGTTTCCCTCTCTTTCACACGCGCTGTGTCTCCTTTGTTTGGATGCGACAGGTATATTCTCGTTCTTTATGAGACGCATTTGAATTAGGCCCTCTTGTTTCAGACGAGCGAAGCTACAGGCGACCTAGTCAATCTATAAAATCAAGCAACATACGACCATTAAATTATCTTCTATTACTACAGGGTATATTCTCGAACAATCGACATAGAAGTCAAGTTTGTATGGACGAATGTATGAAATAATAATAATAATTCTCACAACATCTCATACGTTGACCTGATTCCGTACTAAATAGCTTAAGCACTTGTGTTACAGATATCAGACAACAGAGGAACACAAATATATACTTAAGTACATATATTACACCCAGACACCGAACAAACACAAGTGTTCATCGCACGAATGTTTGTTCAGGGTGGGGATCGAACCCACGACTTTTGGCGTAAGAGGCAGGGTCACTACCAATTGCGCCATCCGGTCAGTCAAATGTCTAAATTCGTCTTCAATGTCGATTGCACGAGAATTGCCCTCGAATTGAACTGTAACTCGACTGCAATGTCTTGAGATTAGGCCTTTTTTATGAGATAGGAGGCAGACGAGCAGACGGATACCCTGATGGTAAGCGATCACCACCACCCATGGACACTTGCAACACCAGAGGAGTCACGCGGAGTTTGGATCACAGAGTACTTTTTAATATAGGAAATGCGACAGGTATTTCTCGTTCATTACGGGACGACAAATTAAGGTGACGGGTAGAGCACACTAGCGACGCCAATCGATTTAAATTATTAGCTTCTAAACCGGATCTATTTTAAACAATTTCGGGGCTACAACCTCTCGGCAAACACTTATATAACCATGCACAAATATTGAGTCCAACGCGTACGCGAAAAATTAATTCACGCCAAAAGCGGCCACTTTTGACGTGAATCAATTTTTTTCGTACAAAAACCGGATTTGGATTATGTGTATAACTGAACTCATAAACGAGTTTCAAAAAAGGTTTCAGGATCTAAAAAAATAAGAAAATGTTTGTTACTGGTAAAAATCCATGGCATCTAGAATTAAGAACTATTGGTGAAACACAGCGCAGTGCTGCTTCACGTCGGTTTTCTGTGAGGCCGTGGTATCATTCCGGTCGGGCGGGCCCATTCATGCTGGAGCGTGGCCCACGGTAATTTTTGCTTGCGGCACGCGAAACCATGACTATAACGTGTTTGTGGCCCGTATATAAAAAAGATTGAGCACCAATAGCCAAATTGTAATCACCAGACTCCCCAAATCCTGAATCATGGTCCAAGCGCACCCCAGGCTCCAGAGAGACAGCTTTGGACGCAACCGGGAATTACACGCAAGAAGATATGAATTTATTTAGCATAAAGTATCAGCCTACTTACTGTCCCACTGCAGGGTTAAGGCCTCCATCATAGAAATCAAGTCATCTCAACTATGATGGGATTAGGCTTAATCACCACACTTGCCAAATGCGGATTGGTGATCGCAAACCCGAGCTATGTTTGAAAAATTCGAAACATACCTTTGCTCGACCCGTGAATCGAACCCAGGACCCCGAGATCATGGTCCGGTACTTAAACCATTAGACCGACGGGGCTATTTAGCATAGGATTCTAGTAAATAATAAAATAAGATTACTTCACTTAATGCATACATATCATAATTTAATTCAAATATTTTGACAACTGACAAAGGCCTCAAGATCAACATTTTCGATAAGACAAGATAGATTATGGAAAAAAGTTTCCAATTAAACGATTTTTTAAACAGTAGGCATACAACGAAACGAAAGGAGCGACAATATACCTGTCGCATCTAAACAAACGAGACGCATAGCGCGTACGAAAGGGACAAGCATAAAGCTTAGTCTTGTATTCCTTTCGTTGTAGACCCTCTGGTACAGCCTTGTTTCAGCTTTAGAATTTACAAAACAAAATACAACTAAAAATTCATATTTTTAAAACTAAAATATTACAATCGTCTTCCTGTTCAATAACTTCATAATTCATTTCTACTTTAATTTTTGAAGAACTTAAACTTGAGTTCGATTTAAGTTCATCAATATTCATATCATCATCTGACTCAAAGTCGACGTCTTCAGTCGAATCATCGATTTTCTCTTCAATTTTCATTTTCTTAGGCGATAATATATTTGGCTTAAACTGCCCCATTTTAGTCTTAACCACTTTCCGTTTAATATAACTTCTAACGTTTTTCTGCACCGTCATTTTCTTCGGCGGTGACTTCTTCACCACCTTATTCTTCTCATTTATCTTATTACAAAATTCCTTGTAAGAATCATTGAAACATGCAATAGGCATATCGGCATTGTTGATATTGGATTCTACTTTGATTTCTTCTATTAAAGGTTTCTGGTCCTTATCAGACTCGGCTCCATTTGGTTCAGTCTCCGATGGGACCTCGATCTCTGATTTTTTCTCGCTGAAAGACTCCAAGGTTTCGGTTATTTGTTTATCAGTCATTTTTTTCGTTACTGTTACAGGTTCCTCCTCTCGTTTCACTATCTTTTCCATTTCAATAGCTGTTCTATATAACATTTTCAAAGTCTCCGTGTCAGCATTATACGCAGCCACTGCAATCGAGTCTAGCACATTTTTAAACTTCGTATAAAGGTCATCTTCTTCGGTGGAGCCGGTAGCGTTGATCGATTTCTTCATGACTTCCGTGGATAAAAACTTTTGGAATCTGTCAGGTATTTTGTATTGGACCGTATGACCATGGTGTTCTTTGTAGAAGTGTACCTGCGGGGTGAAAGTAAAACAGTGTTAGTATCCTATTTAGAATCATTAAATTCCCTGTATGATGAGAAATGAAATTAATCTTTGTGGTGCTTTTGTAACCGATACCTAAAAGTAACTTAGATGTACATTGATTAACAGTAATAAAGGCTTATTCATTTATTTATTATTGTAACCAGCGGCGTAGCATTTGCATCTAGTATCCTGTAAATTTGATAAAAAAATACCCACAACTATACAAAACCCGTGAAGAAAATAGCTCAAAATATAATTTCAGACATAAGGGAAAGCTCATATTACCTACATCAAATCTAAAACTCTACTCAACCGGGCCCCTAGCCATGTCAGTCAAGCTCTAACAAACTCCCTGACTTAATAAAAAATATAGAAAATGTAAATACATTAATTGTAAACAAATTAAAAGAACTTTTGAACAGGAAACACTATTATTCCATATATGAATATTTAAATGACAGACTAAAATAATACATATTTACACACCACATACACATTCTACATAAAACAATTACTACACTACAACAAATCTATAATATAAAAATGAATCGCAACATGTGTTGGTAAAGTGCATAACTCAACAACGCCTGGACCAATTTGGCCAATTTTTTTGTTTAAATGTTCGTTGAAGTCCAAGGATGGTTCTTATGGCGAGAAAAAATCGAATAATTGTCGTGAAAACCCTAAAAACAGTCCTTTTCTTTTTCACATACAAACGTTTTCTAACTAAAACGTAGAATCAATTTGAGTTTTATTGCTATTATATAAAGTTCATATTTGTTGCCACATTACAAATTTTTTTGACAGGACGAAGTCTGTCGGGTCACCTAGTCATAAATAAAATAGAAATAGTAATCTGCTAATTATTCCTAGTATAAATGGTTCCCCTCTCCTAAACTGAGCTGTGCCCGCCCCCACCCTCCCTTGCTTGGCAGCAAAAGTAGCCAAAAAAATACGATTTTTCTTCTGTAATTTATCAAAAGTGAGCAAATCTATGCTTACATAATTTATTTATTTATTTCAGACCACAGTGTATTTGTGTTAGTAACAATGTCTTACCTAATGTATGGCAATTACCCCTCATGTGATTGAGGGAGGGAAATGGGCTGATGATGATGATGATGTTAGTAATTTATAATTAACTTAGACCTACAAACATTATGCATATGCTACATAATAGGGCAGACGTCTTGCCTGCTCACAATGACTTTCAGTATACTATTGGGGCTATCCAGGGACTCTGTGCAACAGAGAGGCTACATTTTTGCGTATTACCGCTGTAAAGCTGTCGGTGCGTGCCTCGGCAAACATGCCTGACGCGCTGCAGTAGCGTGGCAGCCCCAAAAACATCCTGAAAGCATTGTTGCATTGGACACGCAGAGCGCTGTACGTCCTTTGGGCATATCTGACCAACAAAAAGCGCCACCTTTATCGCCTTTGTACTCGTTGCAAATCTGCGAGCCAGCATGTTCGCGTTGACCAAGAGCGCCCTGCGCTCCCTCTCAAAGTAATAATGGAATGTCCCCTATAGTCGCACCCCCAGTGGATGGTAAGCATAAGTGGTCTTACATCGAACCATCTATTTCATCATATTTGAAAATTACGTTTAAAGATACATATGTTGAATTTCTTCTATTAAGGTGACTGGTAGGGCACACTAGCGACGGAAATCGATTTTAATTTTTAGCAACTAAACCGGATCTATTTTTAACAATTTCGGGGTTACAACCTCTCGGCAAACACTTATACTATTTATTAAATAACCATGCACAAATGCTGGGTCCAACGCGTACGCGGAAAATTGATTATCGCCAAAAGCGGCCACTTTTGGCGTGAATCAATTTTTCGCGTACAAAAACGGACCCAACATTTGCGCATGGTTATTTAATAAATAGTGTAAGTGTTTGCCTAGAGGTTGTAACCTCGAAATTGTTTAAAATAGATCCGGTTTAGTAGCTAAAAATTAAAATCGATTGGCATCGCTAGTGTGCCCTACCCGTCACCTTAATTCGTAAATAATAGAAGAAAAATATGAAAACTATTTAACATACAGGGTGTATGTGTGAACATTTACCACCCTTTAACCACGTGTTCTATCAACCATAATGAATAAAATTTGTTCTATGACTTTTGGAAATTGCATAATAAAAGTTCAACTTTTCATACAAAGTCGGTCACGTGACTTGGTCATTTTGTGTAGGGAGTCAAAAATGTTTTTGATGAATTTCAAAAAGTCATAGAACAAATGTTGCTGAGAATGGTTGGTAGAACACGTGGTTAAAGGGATGTAAATGTCCACCCTGTATGTATCTTTAAATGTTCTTTCCTAATATGATAAAATCGATGGTTATGCTTACTTTCTACTGGGCATGCAAAGTTATTTAAAATCAATTAACTACAAACCTGTACACTCTTGCTGTACTCCTTGACGATGATACTAGATGGGCAGAAATAGGCTTTGTCATCATTGTCTTTAGAAGGCGGCGTGTATGTACACCGGTATGTTTGTTTGAAGTTATTACCCAACACGAGGTATTTGATCTGGGTATAGTTCTCCATGTGGTCCTTCCATTGCGTAAACGCTGCAACAAATCAAATATTATATTAACAATTATATAGGGTATTTGACTAAGCTTGTGATTTTACTAAATATTAATATTTTATCAAAATATAGTTAAATATGTGCCAATAGTAAAAAATCTCAATTAAATATATAACGTCTAGCCGGTTTTATGGCCATTCAAAGATTCATTGGCAAGTCCACTTTAAAATTATGAAATTATTAAAAAAAACTTATAAAATTGAATACCCCATACAATTTGCACCAAGCATTATATTATATAATAGAACCATTGACATAAACAGAACATTTGATATACAAAATTCAAATGAAATGCATACAAAATACTTGCGTGCGACGTCACATGCCAGTCGCCATTTGTAAGTAGCGTTTTGGGTTTGCCCAAACATAATGTAATTTTAAAGTTGCGATATCTCAGGTAGTTTAAACGAGAATCAAGTTATTTTTTCAACGATGTTTCTATAATAGATAGCTTTTTTTATTACAAAATAAAAAAATAATACCATATTGTGTATGAACAAATATGGAATGAATAATACAGTAAACACTAGAAGAGACCTAGGTTTAAATAGGAGGGTATATTTTATATTGGAAGCAAAGCGGGGATGAGGTTTGATGGTGGCATGAGAAGGAGGGAAGGATTCTTCCTTCACCTGTACTTATACCCATCCCTACCAACCATTGAGGAATAATGCGGGCTACAACGAGAGGCTGGCCAAGTTCAAAATGATCCCATTGTATGCACGTCGCAAGCGGTATGACGTATTGTGCTTGCACAAGATAATCCACTCTTCTATCGACTCGCCAGATCTTCTCTATTCTATCAACATAAACACGCTATACCGAATCCGGTCACCCAATACCTTCACATTAAAGGTGTACAAAAAGTAATACTTCCTTCTATAGCCCAATAACCCGCATGTGTCGGTCCTACAACGAACTGAATCGCAGAGGCAAAGACATAGATGTTTTTAATAATAGATTTTCTTCTTTTAAGGGGGAAATCTCAAAAATTCTGGGAGCCGAGTCACCCTCAGCCCCACACAGTGAATCAAAAGGATGAAAAATAATTTATTACTGTTTTTTTTTTGTAGTAGCTCCATCATATTTGTATTTCTTTTTTAAATTCCACAATCTTTATTTACGTCTTATTTGTTAAACATGTTGTGTACACTATTCGTAGGTTACCGTCTAGATAACACTGTATTAAATTATGAACATTTTGCATGTATGACAGTAATCTGTTAGTGTACCTATAATAAATAAATAAATAAATAAACTGTGATCACCCCCATGATACCCTATGCTGGATTATTTTATATCTTTCACTAATCGCACACCTAATACAACGAAGGAGTGAGTATACTTACGCGATTTTTTAAATTTCATTAAACGATACAGAATATTTTGGCACTACATGTGAATTTTTTCATATTTTTTTAACAAAAAATCATGAAATACACATAAAAATATAAAACGTACGAATTTAAAAAAAATATATTTTCTTTTTGTGTGATAAGTCATTATCAAGTTATTAATTTGCTGAGCTCCTTCCCTTTGTCTCATCAATCATCATGCACGATGAGAATAGCTTCGAAATTGTTAAGAATATATCCAGTTTAGTTGCTAACAATTTAAATCAATTGGCGTCTCTAGTGTGCCCTACCCGTCACCTTAAGTAAGTAGTGGTGAATCAATCTGTCAGATCAATAAGAGGGATAAGTTTTAATAGAGCTGTGTACTTTTTTTTCTGATGGGTAAATGATGGACCTCTCAAAAGAAAAAAAGAACGGTGAAAGAATGATTGAGGGAGGCCTGTGACCCAGCAGTGGGGACTTATATGGGCTGACGACGACGACGACGAAGAAAGAATGACTGTTAGCTTGAAAACTCTCACAAAATCGAAAATCACATAAAATGGACCCTACCAAAACAACCTATACAAACAGTGTCACTAGACGTGACGTCACAAACGACGTGTTGCATCATACTGCAACCTACGCACCGCAGGATAGCTATGTTGGATAGCTATATTAAATAATTCATATATGAGAATGGTCCCATAATTAAAGATGCTTTAAATTCCATAATATTATATATATATTTTCACAACATCATATAAATTGATCTGACTCTGAGATAGGTAGCTTAAGCACCTGTGTTACAGATATCAGAACCAACAATGGGATTACAAATAAATTCATATAATACTTTTCTTTTTGTAAATACACACTTATAATACATAGAAACACCCAGACCAATACAAACAGACATGTTCATACACACAAATATTTGTACTGTACGGGGATCGAACCCGCAACCCTTGGACCAAAGGCAGCGTTCACTACCACTGTTCCAAACGGGTCGTCGCATAAGTTATCTAATAGTAATATAATTATATAGTAAATTTAATACTTTAAAAATCGACTTTCCTATCGAACTTTGAAGGCTCGTAACAAAAAAAAATAAGAACATTATTAGTAGAGATGCCCCGGTTCGTATTCGGTATGTATTCTAAAAAATATGAAGAAAATTCCGAATACCGATATTCGCCAAATAATTCAGTTTGAGTATTATTCTCTTCTTAACTACATGACTTGGAAGAACAAAAAGAAAAGTTATTCTGTATGATTTTATTTATTTATAAATTCACTTACGCTGCGGCAGTTTGGTGGCACCGGGCAAGCATCTTCGTGGTGAAGCGAGCTTTGCTGCGCACCCAGCGGCCTGCAATGATTCTGCTCACGAAGGCTTATAGGTCTGTTAGCACACCGCAGCTAGCACGGGCTAGCTGCGGTGTTGCCGGCCGACTTTAGAAGTCGTTCGTGTGGGACGATTCGCCCAGGAGTGCCCAAAGGAAGCCACAGACATGGAGCAGACGGTACTTAAACGTAGAATATTCGGAGATGTTGTTGCCCAATGGCAGGAGCGCTGGTCGACCAGCGACAAAGGAAGAGAGTTGACGCAGTTTTTCCCAGACGTAGAAATGAGATTATCGGCCGGTTGGGTGGAACCAGACTACGCTGTGTCACAAATATTTACAGGACATGGGAGTTTTAACAGCAGACTGCACGCGATGACTCTCTGTGAGTCACCTGTATGTCCCTGTGGAGAAGCTGATGAAACTCGGGACCATGTGCTGTGGGAATGTCAGCTGTATGAAGAAGAGCGGCAACAGATGCTGAATGACTGGAACAGAAACGAGATAGGACCAGTATACCATCAAGAGATGGTCAACTCTGCAGAAGGTTTTCGACGGTTGCGTGCGTTTGCACACAAAAGGCTTAATATTAGGAAGGAGATTGATTGATGTGGAACTGCCCGAGCGCGAGTCGCTTGTGTTGTGGTGTTTCACGCCCCATTTGGGGAGAAGTGACATTGAGATGGGACACAGACACAGATTTTGTAGGGAGTGAAGAATCGCACCGGGGAAAGAGCCCTTAGCAAGTACCTGGTGAGCGTCTCCCAAGATTCGGTCCGTATGCCGAGACGGTAGGAAGGACCATGGGCTGGTGGAGGGACTATTTATAAATTCAGTAACAAACGTTATACTTCGTTTTATAATCGTGTTTATTCTAGTTCTTTAGTTATTATTTGTGTTAATCGCAGTACTTATTTTAATCCACGTCTTGTAATAAAAGGGATTGAAAATTAATATTTCTGTTATGATAACCACATTATCATAACATTATAACATGACTGTGCGATGTTTTTCAAAATTGATAGCGCGGTGCGGGTAGCGGGCGGTGAGGTATGGTTTGCTTGTCATCTAGCCAGCAGCGCCACGATAGCGTACATGGTTGGAATCTGTTAGCGCGACAAATTAAAAAAAATCGTTAGCCGAATAATTCGGCCGAATATTCGGTTCGGTAAAAGATAAACTGAATTTTATTCGGTTTTTAGTGCACGCATCACTAGTTTAGGGTTCTTTTCTACCGATTTTTCTCCATATTATTAAAAAAAATCTGCCAATCTCCAACTTGGTACACAAGCCTATTACAGTTGACCCAAATATACTAGGCAAGCTATAGAACGAAGAAAGAATTTAACCCATATAAACTCTGCATGCTATAAAACAAAGAAAGTTATACTCACAATGGATGTTCGGGAAGAAGAATGTAACGACTCCATCGCTGTGTAAGCCGGAAACATGCATATCGTACTTGAGCACACTTGAGAATGTCTGCTGGCAGCCCATGCAGACACACTCAGTCCCCAACTTGGATATCAGTTCAGTATGTACAATGGTACATGAGTGCGGTTCCGAGGGGTGCATGCGTGTGTTGCACTTGATGCATGTCTCTACGCGTATTGGTTTAATTAATTTCGGTGAGTGAAAAGCTCTGAAAGTAATTTGTATAATTTAAGTTCTCATATCCTAGGGTTCCAGCTAACGGGACAGTAATAAACCTCAATTCACAGATCAAAGCAATAATCCCAGTTTTTATTAATAATCCAAAAGCTTGAAGCTCACATTTATTTATTTATTCTTTATTGCACAAGAAAATAAAGTACATTTGGCGGACTTAATGCTATACAGCATTCTCTACCAGTCAACCATTAGGCGATGCAGAAATAAGTATGACGTATGATGTCACATGTTGATATACATTGGTTTGATTACTGTCATAGGTTTAAGTTTCTATAATGCCTATTTTTTTAAGTTGTCTATTTTGTGCAATAAAGTAAGTATATCTATACAGTGTTAGCTGTTTATTCTAGTAAAAATGTAATATGCATCTAAAGCTGTGCATAGAAAATTAGCTAAATATTTTTTCGTTTGAAAGAATGTACTCCTGCCTGTCACCCTGTCAGGATCTGATGATGGAATCTTAGGGAAACAGAAGTGACTCTTCAATAACCAATAGCGAATGAGCCAGGATAACTTTTATTGTTGTTTCTTGAATTTATTTTTCAATACTACTCACAATGTATTGCCATTCTCAATTTCATTTGTTAAACTACTTTGCACTGCCTTCCCTAATTACGAATATGATATTTCTTTCCTCTACCTAAAGGTTGTCTGGAAGAAATCGCTCAAGCGATAAGACCGCCTTATTGTACTGTCTGTTGCTGTTGTATCATGCTTGTATTTTATTTTTGTGCAATAAAGAATATCAATCTATCTATCTATCTAACGACCAGTATCTTTTCAATGCATTTGTCACTCACAGAGAATATAGAGTAAGTATTGAGACAAATCCTAATACATATTTTTGCATGATGTATTTTGTTTGTTTATAAGATTCTCATTGACCGTGGGAGAGCCACGCTTCAGCATGAATAGGCCGGCTGGAGTGATACCACAGCATCACAGAAATCTGACGTGCAGCAGCCCTGTGGCCCAATTGGGGGCAAAAAGGGGGTTTAAAGGTTAGCAGCGTATTTTTGACTCCAATGGTGTAGCGGGTGTCCATTGGCTGCGGCAATCGCTTACCATCAGCTGATCCGTCTGCTCGTCTGCCACCTATAACAAAAAAGAAAACTTATTTTCAATTACTTACACTTTGTTTCCTTGACTATCGATGCAGTGGAACCTCTGAATATGTCTGTACGCTGAGAAGTAAACTGAAAACTTGGATATGCACTGAGGGCATTCATACTCTATTTTACGCACATCAGACACATGGGATTCCTCGGCCACGTGCCTCCTCGGCCGCTCGACCTTTGAAGCCCGCTTCACGGATTTACCAAGCAAGTTCATCAATTTTCCTTTCGGCTTTATATTTCCTTTCATTTTGTGTAAAAGGATTTTATGCGCCTTCAAACCCTGAGGGCTAAAGAAGGGCTTGTCGCACTCCTCGCATTTGAAAGATGCGCGGCGCAGTTTAAGTTTGGTTGGAGTTTTGGCACCCATATCTACTAATACATGGGAATATTGTTCTGAAAAATGGAAATAAACAAAAAATTTCAATGCGCTTTGACAAGTATTTGTTTGACATTTTGTTTTTTTTTTCACAGGTATGATTGCAGTGGACGAGAGTATAAAGTACAGACTATAATAAGAGAACCAGTTGAGTCAAAAGCCCGCTCCACACTTAGTCCAAGATTCGAGGCGTAAAACCAAAATCGCGAAGGGTGAACATTTCACATAATTTTTGCGCGCGGCTATTAAGGCGATGTCTAGGGAACACACGCGACGCCAATTGATTTAAATATATAGTTGCTAAGCTGGTCTTTTTAAAGTAAAATCGAAGCTCCAGCCTCTTGGCAAACACATCAACTTTTTATTATATATTTGTTGCACTACTTGTTGGTCTGTGTACTCGAAATATATTTGTACAGACAGCCACACACAATAATCTTTGTCAATTTCTCAATTGATATTGAAGCAAACGTGTTTGACGTTAAGGTGAGAATCAAATGAAGTGATTTAACAGGTTTGTATGCTTTGATATGTGACGTACAGTCAGCGCCAGATCTGACACAGTGGCTACGTCAACCATTTTTCTATAGCAAAAACCGACGAAAAGTTAAGTATAAGTATTAACTTAAGTAAATAGTATAAAAGTGCTTTCTGAAAAGCTGGAGCTTCGAAATTGTTTACAAGAGTATCCGGCTTAGTTGCTAACAAATTAAATCAATTGACGTCACTAGTGCGCCCTACGCGTTATAGCGTTATTCGCGCCGCGAATCGCGTGCGAGTGTGCAGCGGGCTATAAAAATTCAAGAAGAACATAGAGTATGAATATTTTTCATTGCGACTGAAAAAATGCTATTTATTTATAGTTATGTACATAATTTATATAATTTTTATATTAAGAGTTTCAAGGAAGGTAAGAGGCTCGGCGGCTAAATCTAAGGTTTAATATCCCAACGGGAGGATTGTCGAGATAGCTTGTTGTAATTTTCGTTAAGTAGAATATTGTCGACCCATTAGGAACAATGGTAATGAACACTGCCTTTGGTCCATGGGTTGCGAGTTCGATCCCCGCACAGTAAAAACATTTGTTAGCATGAACATGTCTGTTTGTATTGGTCTGGGTGTTTACTATGTATTTTATGTTTATATTCGGCTGTTGGTTGTGTTATCTGTAACACAGGTGCTTGAGCTAACTATCTCGGAGTCAGATCAATATATGTGATGTTGTGAAATATTTATTTATTATGTTCTTTATACGCTGAGTATCACAGCTATTTGCTGGCTTATTTATTTATTATTATTATTATCTGCCAGACTGTCAGTCAGTTCTAAGTTATATCATAGATCACTAACCGTTACTTTCCATATTGTACTGTCCGTTGTTGTACAAGTAAATACCAGTATTCATATTTTGTTTCTGTGTAATAAAGAATAGCTACGTTCAGTTTTATTCAGTCATTACCAGTGGTCGTAATTAGGTAGAGTTATTTCGTTACTACCACACTGGTAAAGTGGCTGTCTCAAAACCCAAAATTAAGTTTAAAGAGACGAAGAGATTTTAGAATGAAATCCCGTGATTTAAACCAGCGCTGTCTTGGAATGTCTTATTCAGTGCCAGCACAAGCCGAGTCACCTCCTTTTGCTTATATTGTGTACTTAATTTACCCACTGCTATATTTCTTATATGTATCAAATCTTAATAAGCAATAAACGCAATATATCAAATAAAAAAATCGAGAAGAAATTGAGAATTAGCACATAAAAATTCATTTTCATGCGCTAATTCTCAACGGTGCCTGAAATTCGTATATCTTCAATAATTTAGGAGATACGGCCCACATTTGATGTTAGGTTAGGTCCATGACAAACCCCAGGAAGATCCATATTCATTTTGATGCAAGTACATAAATAACTCATGATTTTGACCTCAGGTCATTTGTCAAGGGACAGAGCCTGTATGACAACATAATATTGAGATGAGAGCAGGTACGGTAGGCGATTTTACACATCTAAAGGAAATTTGTAAAGCTGCAATGAAGAAGATACACTATTGAACTTCAACAGTTGAAGTTGACATACCAAATGGCATCTGGTCTAAGTATTTAAAGTACTTACCCTTTTTACTTGGTTCCAATGTTTGTGTATGTTGTGATTGTTTCTTTATATTCTTCCTATTGAGGCACACTTCCCGAGCCGCTGCGTGATCCGACGGAGGCTTAGTCCACGGAAATATAGTGGGTATCGCAAATTTCTTTAACATTTTCCGTTTGCTCTTGAATCCTGTAATTAAAGTATACTTTCATAACAATCCCAGGGAAATATAGTAAGTAGAAACTTAGATATATGTCAAAACTGACCTGTACAGGTTACAACCTTGTAATCACTTTCTATGAAGTGCTGTTTACATATCCGCGGACGCGAATTGGATTCTTTTAAATCAGGGCGTCTTATAACTTTTATCCATGTTGATCTTGTTTTCTTGTCATCTGGAAACTTGTGAGTTCCATCTGATTTGCACCCAGCGACAACACATTTCGTCATTTTCAATAAATACCTTGGTTGGCTTTTTAAGATAGAGAATTCACAGAACTTGACTGACACTTAGGCATAGGACGTAATGTAATGCTTATTGCTTTGGTTACAACGCCACCTACATACTGAAATAGAGTCCTCGCCACGAGTGAAGTCCCGCGGCAAAACACGAAACTAAAATTTGAAATTCCTTGATACATTAAGAATAAAGTTCAAATTTGAACGTAGATGGCGACTAAAGCGCGCTTTTCAAGGGACTTCTTTATTGGCGCGGACTCTAACAACGCCATTGTTTTTTTTTCTAGAAAGTACTGCGCGCTAGTGATGGGCGAATGTGAATTATTCATTCGAACAGACAAGTATAAATCGAATTGTACCGATTGTAAATGAGACGCAAGCGTATTATTCAAATGAAAAAAAAAATCGAATGATTTCTCAATACTACGAATGAAATGAATGTATAGGCGGTTATTACAAAATGCTATGTACAGACGGAGTAACTAAAGAGGTACATTGGAAAAACATAAAAACTGTATACTTTTTGATTCGATATTCACTTTTATTACAGAGGGCCAGCTAGGAAGACAAAACTTTCAAGCTGAATTTCTTCCGTTCTATATAATAAATACATACATAAATCGGGAGGTACATTGGAACATTAAGGTAAATAGTTATCAATGCATTGGAAGTACATTAGATCAGTAATTTTTTATGTATTTAGATAGTTAAACAGCCGAGGATCCAGCTGGGAAGATCAGGCACTTTATCGTAATATTTGCCAAAACCGTATAGGTACAATCAATTCTGTTGATAAACTTCGAGCAACTGAGGCATTTCCATTAGTTTTACAAGTCTAGCTCCCGGGGGCCACACTAGGAAGGAACACATCAGTTGCATTCCCTTTTTTTTTGTATTGTAACATGCAATATTATCATAACATTAACAATGAAAACAATATGTTTAATATATACTTTAATTTTAATCTTCTATACTACTTGGTAAACCCCACAATTTTACCTCATCCTCACATGCAGTTAGCAGAAAATTATCTGTGGGATGATGGCTTAACGAGACAACTGGTTTGTTTCTTGCATGAACCAGCTTACTAGTGCAGTTGCTACTTATTAAATCCCAGTAAAACACTTCACCCGTAGCTGAGCCGGAGATAATATGTGTGTCCTTTTCGCTAACCGCATTTTCCAACATAAAATCTTTACATTCATGACCTGTGAATGTATTTAGAAGTTCACCGGAATCTTTGTCAAACAATTTTATACTCCCATCTGCACAGCTCAGTACGTAGCACTGCCCGTCATGTGTCATGCTCCCAAATGTAACAATATGGCCTATGTAGTCAGATATCATCTTGCCCACCCTTATATCATACAAACGAACATGTGAATCCACAGAACAAGTCAAAATCTCATGATCCGTGACTTTTAATGAGGTTATAGTGTCTTTGGCGTCTTTCAGCACTTGAACGGGCTCTTGTCGTCGACTGATGACGTCCCAAAAGGCAACTGTGTTGTCTACAGACCCAGATATGACCATACTGGACTCTTCATTGTATGTGACGCAAGTTACCGAGCTCGCATGCCCACGGTATCGCCTTATAGGCTGCCCAGTAGTAACATCCCATAAGATTACTGACTTGTCTACACTGCAGGACACTATTTGGCTGCTATCGCAGGAACCAGCGGAGTCGAGCACCTCATTAGCGTGGCCACCGTACGTTTTTAACAAGAGTTCTCTGTGTGGATTCCATAACTTTATTTTCTTGTCGGCTCCGCACGTGAGGCAGTAAGTACCATCTACGTTAAAGCGTACCGCGCGAACTACTTGCTGTTTACATTTTAAAGTTACAATAGTTGATAGTTCAGTCATTTTTAGAAAATTTGTTTGTAAACAAATAAATAACCTCCAAGTTTAAAACGTCAATGTCAGCAGCACAGTGACAGAACACATTCCATAGAATACATACAACCTGTGCGGATAAAGAATGGGATCAGAAATGGCGGCGCATCTATTCACTTCTTGCTCGCACACTATTTGCGTCTATACTCGCACTCGTGGGGTGCGAGTACACAGGTTTGTACGCCAATGACATATGTATAATCTATGCCAATGACTAAGAACATACAAAGACTTAGAGAAAAAGATGAAGTATCAGCTTACTATACTCTATGGTGTCAGCAGTCAAATCAAAATGATACATAGGGAAAAAAATAACCGATTAAATCCGACACAGGTAGACAAGTTTCACGCAATATCGTTTTTTTTTAAATATTCTCTGTAGCGATTTACACCATCGTAAGAGCTCCGAGGAGTTAATATCCGCTGCTGAATTTCACACCACCGTACTATACGCCGCAAACTAGGATTCCACCCGTACCATCTGGATGGGTGGAGGTCCACCGCGTCCTTCCGCGTCCGCCTTCCCGCAGCGGTATTTCCGAACCGGTACGACATTGAGATCTTCAAGAAACGAGCCTATACCTTTCTAAAAGGCCGGCAATGCACCTCCACTCCCTCCGGTGTGGCTGATGTCCATGAGCGGCGGTGATCGCTTACTATCAGGTGACTTGCATACTCGTTTTGCTCCCTTTTCCATAAAAAAAAAATTTAGCAGAAGTCCTGTCAGCACTGAAGCTAGAGTCGAATTGAAGGGGTGAAGCCAATCGATTTTAATTTTTAGCTACTTAGCCGGATTTATTTTAAACAATATCAGAGTTACAACCTCTCGGCAAACACTTATTACCGCCAAAAGCCGCCGCTTTTGGCGGTAATCAATTTTCCGCAGACAAAAACGGACCCAACATTTGTGCATGGTTATTTCATAAATAGTGTAAATGTTTGCCGAGAGATTGTAACCCCGAAATCGTTTTAAGTAGATCCGGTTTAGTAGCTAAAAATTAAAATCGATTGGCGTCGCTAGTGTTCCCTACCCGTCACTTTATTACATTATCATTAGGCATTGCTCTCCTCCTCCCTTCCTCCTCCCCAGCTACGGTCCTATATATAAAGTTTATTTATTATATATAGTTATTTCTTATATTGATTGGAACCATGCATATTATTTCTTTTATGTTTTATAGAAAAGACGAAATTCAAAAAGCCGAAGACTGTACAGCTACATAAGGATGATAATCTTCATCGTATAGTTTCGATGATTCTGCTGCTTGATGTTTAAATCGCTGAGGTTTGATTTTGTAAACAAGTTGGGATACAGATCTTATTCCCGTTAACTGCAAAAGAAAATAAATTATTAGTTTGGTATTACCTACTGAATATATAATACTGAGGCCCCTTAATGGCGTTGCGTCTTTAAATAAGTTGTTTTCCAAATATTATTTACGCGCCAAAGCGACCCAAACGCACTAATGGAGTATTATCACCCGCTCTGCTGGGAGCAGGGATATTCCTGTTTTTTTATGTCATAGGTGGCAGACGAGCAGATGGATCACCTGATTGTAAGCGATTGCCGCTGCCCATGGACACCCGTTTATGTATACCAATAAATTTTATATTTCATACTTTTCATTGGACATAAAATAAAAATATAAATATAAATATTTCACAACATCACATACATTGATCTGACTCCGAGATAGGTAGCTCAAGCACCTGTGTTACGGATATCAGAATCAACTACTATATACTACTTTTCTTTTGTAAATACATACTTATAATACATAGAAAACGCCCAGACCAATACAAACAGATATGTTCATGCACACAAATGTTTGTACTGTGCGGGGATCGAACCCGCAACCCTTGCACCAGAGGCATATATCACTAAAACACAGCTTTGTTGTATGGTTTTCAGGTGATATCCGCCATGTTTTCAAAATATCACGAGCACGAGAATTGGGGTCCAGAGCCCAATTCTCGGGACGTGATATTTTGTCATCATACGATATATATCACCAAAACATACTTTTTTTTAATGGTTTTCAGGTGATATCCGCCATGTTTTTTAGAATTGTTATAATACTAGTTTAAAGGTTATTTTTTTTATTTGTTACCTGAACAATCATGATTGTCACGAGCAAATACAATGCTACACTGCTCATTGCCGCAACTATCTGCATGACGGGAGCCAAGCAACCACCAGCATGAGCGTCTTGTCTGGCGCAAAACTGGATACCAGTGACGTTTGTACCGGTCACAAGGGTAATGTTGTTCGATTTGAAGTCACGGCAACATTTTGCTGACAGAGGTCGATTCAACTGTTCGTAGGAGTCAGGTCCTGTTGTACCGCAGCATTTGAACTGAAATAAACCACCTTATTATATATTGCAGGCTTAAGTTATTACCTTACTAAAGGGAGAATGTTAATAGGTATACACAATCACTTAAAACTATGGAGCTAATATCTATACAAATACACAAGATTTTATTTCATCAAAAAATACCAGGTAGGTACTAATGTTACAAATTTATAGAAAATTAAAATTTCGCAGGCGCGCGCAAGTATTGTGACGTCACCGTAAAAATATTTTTTTTGGAAATGATGTATCTCGGGAAACATATGACGTAGCGTGATAATATTTTCAGTCATGTTTTTTATTTTCAACCAAGTTGATGAAGGACACGCGAGTGGACTGAGCTAGTGTTGCGAAGTACTGGGACAGCGATGATGTCACTTTACATGCATGTTCCGAGATATTTGTATTTTGAAGTCAAATATCTTGGAAACTACAGGACGTATCGTAGTATTTTTTTTCAATCATAATATTATTTATTTTCAACCGAGTTTAAGGAGAGTTAAAAAATAAAATTAGTGAACATTATCCAAACGAATTTTATTCCGAAACTTGTCTTAGACCACGTTTTGAATTAAGGGAGTAGCCACACTGGCGGATTGTGAGAGTTTTCAAAGCGAAACGACGACGCAGCGAACACGTCGCGGCTGCGCAGCGTTCACGCCGTGGATGCGCAACGGTTTCGCCGCGGATGCGCCACGGATTCGCCGGCGTTTTTTTGGACTAACTGGCGTTCAGACTTATCTCCGCGGCAAATCCGCCGTCAAAAGCGTCGTCTCTACGCTTTGAAAACGATCGCAATCCGCCAGTGTGGCAACTCCCTTACATAAATGCAATATTGCTCATAGATTTGAATAATTCAGATGTATACCCGGATTCCCTCCCGAACGAATGGGTTCTTGATAACCGAATAACCTATGTCTTATAGAATTTTGATGGGAAGGGAGATCGTGGTAGCCCAGAAACATATTTACCCTATCATTTATACAAGCCCTGTAGACAGAACAGCTTCATCGCACAATAACAAATTTACTTACAAATTCTTCAAAAATAAGGAAATTGTTTCTGGTGCTTGAATCTTGAAACATTCTCGTCAGTCCGTGCTCAACCGCACCATAAATACTATTTATTGAAAAAGCCATATAAAAACAGGCGATCAATGTCAATACCATACACGCCACTTGCTGAAAAAAAAAATTACTTAGTATAGGTACGATTTTAATATTATTATTTTAAAACCAATCTAAAAAAACATAAACAACTATGTGTTCTAACCATACATGCTATCACGACACAATGTGTGTTTCTACCCTTAGTTAAACCAGAGTCATTTCACTTAGTATTTTTTTACAGTATGGGAAAAATAGTTTAGCGGTTTTCGTTAGATGGGGCTTGTAAAAAACAGATGGAGCTGGTCGATCGGGTCGCTTAGCGTCTTTTACCGTCTTTAACACGGTGAATGCTCTGAAGAGCTTTCTCCCTCATCCCACCTGCCTTATTCCGTCACAGAACAACACGCGCCGGAAAACGCTGTTACGGCTTCACATCGGAAATAATTCCATAACGGACTAAAAAATTTAGCAGTTCCTATTTCTGCCGCACCATTAGGAAATGGAACTCGTTGTCGGCGCATGTGTTTCCTCCTTCCTACAATATGGATTCCTTCATGAAGCGTGAAGAAGCATCTCGCAGGCCAAGATGGCGGTGCCAGCGGAGGTGATGCGTTGAATTTGACATTGCTACCGTTGTAATTACAACTTGGGCTCTTCTGTTGCTTACCATCATTCTAAGGAGAGCCAATGCGTTATGAGCCTCTATAAAAAATAAAGGTCCAGAAGATATTGGGAATTTGGTTATATAGCAAATAAAATGAATTCTGATATTTTATTTAATTGTCTCATTGACTCATTCTCAAAGCGACCGTTGTACATTGCCGTTGAGTATTGGTCGTTTTCTTCTAGATGGCGCTAGCACTGGCTAGCCAACTGATGCCTCCATCTCAGTAGGTATATATAAGTTACTCTATGAGTTAAACTACGGTATTTTCTTATTGTAGGTACATACTGTGCTGGAACGGTCTCTACCCACCGTGACAAGGGCACATTGGTTTTTCGCGATGACCCCGCAGCAGTGGTCTGTTGCGAACGTATAGATCCCGACTATCATGATGGCGGCGCCTATGGTGGCTGTCCATAACGTGTACCGTATCTCTGGCTCCAGTGCCCAAACGGCTTCATCGCTAAGGAATAGAGGTGACGCTCCTACGGTGACCAATATTATAGTAATGATCTGAAAGAAGACAGATCTTGATATTGTGACCAGTGGCGTGCCGGTGCCGGCCACCCGGGGTGAAAGACTATTTAATCATTTTACCACCCTATTTTCTTCCTCGGACCCCCCCAGAAAGAAGCTTAGATTTTGCTGCCCTAACCAAACAGTGCCGTCCACCATAGGCCCAATTCTCGTGCTCGTGACATTTATTATCATACGACATATATCACTAAAACATAGTTTCTTTGTATGGTTTTCAGGAGCCCATTCTCGTGCTCGTGATATTTTGAAAACATGACGGATATCACCTGAAAACCATACAAAAAACTATGTTTTAGTGATATATGTCGTATGAAAATAAATATCACGAGCCCGAGAATTGGGCTCCAGGTGATATCCGCGATGTTTTCAACATATTACGAGCACGAAAATTGGGCTCCAGAGCTTCTTCAACCCCTCCTAAAAAGTTATCGTTCGCTACAGTGTTGTTTCCGCCCTCTTTTTTTTCTCGAACCCCCCCTTGGATAAGGTCGATATTTTACCACCCCCTAATATGTGCCATCAGGGGCGAGCCGCCCCCTCCGCCCCCCTCCCGTTACGCTACAGATTGTGACTGAATTGAGCGCTTATAAATCCCTCGACGTGTCTTCGGGCGGCACTTAAGGTGACGGGTAGGGCACACTAGCGACGCCAATCGATTTAAATTTTTAAGCTACTAAGCCGGATCTATTTTAAACAATTTCGGGGTTACAACCTCTCGGCAAACGTTATTAAATAACTATGCACAAAATGTTAGTCCGTTTTTGTTCGCGAAAAATTTATTCACGCTAAAAGTGGCCGCTTTTGGCGGTAATACATTTTTCGCGTACAAATACAGGCCCAACATTTGTGCATGGTTATTTAATAAATGGTTTAAGTCTTTACGTTGATGTTGTAACATCGTAATTGTTTAAAATAGATCCGGTTTCATCATCATCATCAGCAACCCACACTCGTCCACTGCTGGACATAGGTCTCCCCTAATGCACGCCACTGCTCCCGATTTTCGGCCACTCTCATCTAGCCCACACCAGATCCGGTTAGTAGCTAAAAATTAAAATCGATTGGCGTCGCTAGTGTGCCCTATCCGTCATCTTAAAGCTGCAATCCTACACTAAACGGGTTATGCTCGTTTTTATGTGATAGGCGGCAGACGATCATACGAATTATTTGATCTGACCATTACGGCCGCCCATGAAAACCAGCAATAACAATGAAGTCACAAGTGTTCTACCAACATTGGAACTCCTCTTCCTCTCCGATATTGGGTCTCTGGAACTCTCATCCCCTTATTACAAATGTCGACCTAAGAAAAGTTCCGGAACTAAATTCGTTCCAGCCTCTTTTAACATTGCGTGTTGGAACAAGATGACATGAGATTTAGGACGGTAATAACTTTAGGTCACGTTTGTAATAAAGGGATCACTCACTCGAAACACAGCGCAAGCTGCTTCACATTGGTTTTTTGTGAGCACTGGTCACTCCAGTCAAGCCGGTCCATTCATGCCGAAACGTGGCTCTTCTTACCATTGAGCAGAGAGTTCTTTAGAAACAACCAATTTTTGTTAAATATTTCAAAGTTATTTCTTTGCTTCGGAGAAATATTGTGAGTGGCAGGTCGAGCAGAGGTCCACCCGAAGACTTCAATGTGCGATTGACCTTAAAAAATACTGCAGAAATTGAACTTTGAATATATTTAAATGCTCAAAAAACAGGCCCTGGAGATGTGACCCGACGTGAATTTATTTTTATCCTCATAAAACAACAGGCGTGGAGAAGAGACCCGAAATTCAAGTTTCAAATTTCGGGAACCAGATTTTTGCGATTTATACTGACCTTTTTTTTAGTCGAAGACCACATGTTGGTTTGATATAATTTGTCTTGAATGTGCAAATTGGTGCAAATAGAAAATCCCAAATATTTTTAATATACACAAATAAATCATCAATCAAATAAAATGTCAACAAAGTATCAATTGTTTCTGTCATTAGCACAAACCAGGGTCTTTTACAAAGAGTAGTATTGTTGGTCTATTATCTTGCCTTAACCAGGTTTTGACCGTACGTTGCACACATGTTCACTTTTTAGTAAATGGTACCATTTACTAAAAAGGTATTTTACCAGGGCATGAATACCATTTCGTGCATGAATAAAAAACAACAAATAATGAACTGGCTACACTGACACTTAAATGACAGCCCGCCGCCATATTCCAATTAATGCAATTTTCTGTGTCGATCGAGTATACGATTTTTGATATTACGTTTTGTATAGATTTTATTAAAAAATACGTTATATTAAAAAATAGAGAAATTGACGAAGAAGAAAGAAATAAAGGACATGAAAAGAAAATGAGAATTATGAAAAATAAATGACGAGTTTTTACCTACTTTGTTTTATTTATTATGATCACATGAGAGTCACGATGACGAATTCACGATTTCAAGGCATTTCTCATATACGTAATTTGAGAAATTCTTTGCAATCATGAATAAAATTCGTCTTCGTGTTTTTAATATTTATTTATATACCTACTAGGAGATCAGTTTTAAATACTACCGCCCTTTTTAGTTTTACTTGGTATGATGCATTGGCGCCTCTGGTATACGAGTGTATGTGAAAATTACATTGTTTATCTTTGGAGTTGTCATTCTTCTCTCGTGAGAGTATTATATTCTTTGGCACAAACTTAAGTAGAAGATACTACGTATGTCATTAGCTTGACATTAACAGAGGAAAATAATTTTCTCCTCTGAGTCTAAATTTTTCGCTTTATTTTTCTCTATGCAGGAGAAAATTAATAGGAGTGAGCTTAGACAATAGCTGTTCGAGCTCTTAACTGCATATATAACCAGTTACAGCTAATAACGCTCATAGCTATGAATTAACGGTTTTTCAAAGATTTGATATTGTGCTATGTCTAAGGGAGTGAGCGTTTATATTTTTTAAATTATAGTCTGTTCCTTCCTGTATAACAGTTCGTGGCGCGGACTCTAGTATCTTCTTCTTTATTTGTAGAAAAAGAGTACTAGCCTGCCATCTACCGGCACCACATGACATGGCTTCGAGCATGTAACTAGAAAACGCGCGCTTTAAACGGAATGTGCCATTTTTGGAAAAAACGTCACAGAGTGCGAAAGAGATATAACCGGCCCTGACAGCTTTAATGCATCACTATTCTATATGGTTGCGGGAAAGAAGGAACGTCGACAGGAGCCCAATTCTCGGGATTTTCGATACGAAAAGACTTGGCGGATGTCGCATGAAATCCATACAAAAAAACTATGTTTTTTTAGCCATTAATAATATGTCGTATGATAATAAATGTCACGAGCACGAGAATTGGAGCCCAATTCTCGTGCTCAGTTATACACACTATGACGTCAGCGGCATTGGCGCCATCATTTATTTTATTTTCACGGCTTTATAACACAGTGGGTGATTTTCGCCAGGTTTATTGCAATTTTTTTATGCTAGAGGCAATAAACTAGCAAGCGAGGTAAGTGATCAGGAGCCCAATTCTCGTGCTCGTGATATTTTGAAAACATGGCGGATATCACCTGAAAACCATACAAAAAAAGTATGTTTAAGTGATAAATGTCGTATGAAAATAAATATCACGAGCATGAGAATTGGGCTCCTGGAGCCCAATTCTCGTGCTCGTGACATTTATCATCATATGACTTAAATCACTAAAACGTAGTTTGTATGGTTTTCATGTGATATCCGCCATGTTTTCTCATATCGAAAATCCTGAGAATTAGGCTTCTGATCACCGCCGGTTATGATTATATTCATCGTAATATAGGCAATAAATAAAAAACACTTATAATAACAAATATAAATAATTTATTTTATAATAATATTACAATAAAACTCAAACCCCACGATTTACATATACGATAAAATAGGAAAATGTACAGATTACCTCCTCACAATGTTTTCTTTCACCGCCAAGTAATTCTTATTGGTGCGAACCCTCGGCTCTTATTTGAAGAAATGTTAAAGGCAATTTTAAGAAAAAACTGAAAAATATTTCATATTAAATTATATAAAAACTTTTAAAGTCCACGATTCCGCTTAGAAAATTAAAAAATCCAAAGAAGAAATCAATAAGAAGATTTTCGAAATCTTTCTAGCAAAAATTTATATTTTATATCACGTACATACAGCTTTACCAGCCAGGCGGCTAAGTAATAAGAATCTTCATTTTGCAATAAATCACAGCCTATTTCCTTCATGCAGGACCTATCCTAGCCTATCCTAGGCTTTCCACTCCAGTCACTGCTAGACTAGCAGTACTTCTAAGGTCTGGAGGTCAATCGTAATAATACACAACGATTTGAGGTAACAAAAAATATATAAACATCTCTACATTGACCTGTTTCAGTACTAAGTAATCAGATAGTATGTAACTTGAATACGTATATGCCACTCACACACTAAACAACCATCTGTAAAAGTGTACCCACGATGTACTTTTACAGAAGCCGGAATTATTTACAAATTTTCGCCACAAGTCAAATGTTTGTAATTGTTCGGTCAACAATATAGACTATTAATGGTCCAAAAACATGTATTTAGTCGAGAAAATAATAGCCAGGCGCAAATATTTTTGACTAGTAATTCTGTACGCTATTCCTTGTGTTATCTATAATTTTAGCGTTCAGTCAAATCACCCTCTTTTTTATATTAGGTAGGTACTTAGATCTGTAAAGCCAGGAGCCCAATTCTCGGGCTCGTGACATTTATCATCATACGACATATATCACCAAAAGTCACTATAGTTTTTTTGTATGGTTTTTAGGTGATATCCGCCATGTTTTCAAAATATCACGATCACGAGAATTAGGCTCCAGGTGCCATTATTTTTGGAAAGTTCATCCCATAAGGGGGTTTGAAGTTTAAATTTACTCCGTAATTAGGATTTCGAGGAGTAGGCAACGGGAGTTTTGAGTTCATCAAAAGACACACATTAGTATGAAATAGGATTTAGCTATTATCTTATTAGGTTGACTAAATTAAGCGTGAGCAATGTCAGATACGGACTTATCTATACTACTAATCAATAGGTAAATATATGACAAAGTAAACGCCTAAGTAATCCGAAAGTATTTTGGATTTGAAAGACTAAACACTTGCACGATGTAATCAGCACCCAGCGCCATCTATTGGCGCAACTAGGAACAAATACAGAAATGGGACCCGATATCGCAAAATTAAGTCTTGAAACGAGGTGAGGGCAGGCCATTAGTCGGTAGTTTTACATCTTTGATCAAAGAGTACCTTTGCTTAATAAATTCATGAATAGGCGTAAGTGTAAATGGGTGCTTGAGGATTATAAGGGGAAGTATTATTGTTATTACTATTATTAAATCTGTGATTGTTATACATTTTTGGGAACTCTGCAGGCATTTGTTTTTTGGCTCTGAATTTGTAGGCGAGGTAGGATGCACATGATATTCCCAGCACCTGAAAAAGAAAAAAAAATGTTATCTATACAGTGCGACTACGATGCATGTTGAAGGCACTTCATTGACATTGGGACATTTTTTTTATGGGAAAATGTCAAAACAGCATTAGTTCCGACTTTTGCCACGTGCCAAATAACCGTGGGGCGACTTTATGATTTTATGACTCTGTCTGTTTATAATTATCTACCTTTCAAAGAGAATACAATCACTATAGTCGAATTTTTAATAAGACAAAGTAAAGTGATGTCAATGCATTTTGCAAATGTACGGGAATCCATAAATTTGCAATATGCAAAATGTCAAAATGTATGGGGATTTGACATTAGAAAGTGTCAAATCTTTTTGTTTAATTAAAAATCCCACTATACACTTATACATGCCTTCTTTAAATAATTTGTCAATAAAGTCTTGAAAATGAATAATAAAGATAAAAAATGAATGATAATGCCTACTACTGTCGCTATGAAAATAGGTGATGGTAATAAAAGCACCAAGCACCATTGGTATAATATAATTATTAATGTTATTTATATATTGTTTTAATTTTAAAATCAGTTTTCCTCAAGTTCCCATTGTTGGTAAGCACATTTAAAATGATTAGGACCACTGGACTAACATATCGACGTAATAAACACATACTAAATTCATGGACTAACATGAGAAAGACTAAGACAAGAACTGGGATGCTTACAGGAAGGCGCTAACACGCTTCAATAGGGAGCTCAGGAAAGCAAAAAGGAGATCCTGGCAAAAATTTTGCGGGTCCATCAAAGACACTGCCCAAGCTGCCAGGATCCACAAAATATTAGCCAAGACACCTGAATCCCATCTAGGCCTGCTAAGGAAAGCGGACGGATCTTTCACGGAATCCCCGGAGGAAACACTGAGACTGCTTGCTCAAACGCACTTTCCGGAATCCGTGTACATTAATAACGAAAGAGAACTCCAGGACAGTAAGTCTCCGGACAGGAGACCGCGGAATGAAGACTGGAGGAGAGCTTCCGTTATTTTTCGTCCCCAACAGATAAGTTGGGCCATTAGGAGCTTCAAGCCTTATAAATCTGGTGGGGTCGATGGTATTTTCCCGGCTATATTGCAACGGGGCGAAGATATCATCATCTCAACGCTGATAAAACTTTACCGTGCAAGCTTTGCTTGGAGTTATCTGCCATCAGCGTGGACTCGGGCGAGGGTCACTTACATCCCCAAGGGAGGGGACAAAGACAAATCACAGCCCAAGTCCTACAGACCGATAAGTCTCACCTCATTCCTACTAAAAACGATGGAAAAGGTGTTAAACAGTCACATCAGGGCAACATACCTCGTTGAAAAACCCCTGAGTGCAAGACAACATGCCTACCAAACAGGCAAGTCCACGGAAACGGCACTTATTGATCTGGTGGACAGAATTGAGAAAGCCATAGAAGACAAAGAAATTGCACTCTGTGCCTTTCTCGACATCGAAGGGGCTTTTGACAACACCAACTTCGATGTTATAACACGTTGCATGGTGAATCGTGGAATCGACGATACCACCACCAGATGGATGGGATCCATGCTACAAAATCGAACTGCAACAACAACGTTGATGAATAAAACTCTTCATTATAGAGTGACCAGAGGGTGTCCACAGGGCGGAGTCCTATCACCCCTTCAATGGTCATTGGTTGTTGACAGTCTCATCTGTGAGCTCAATGAAGCCAGATTCCTGACTCAGGGTTACGCAGATGACATAGTAATAATGGTCATAGGAAAATGTCCTAGCACCATTTCCAGTCTTATGCAAAGGGCCCTACGAATAGTAGAAAACTGGTGCACAAGACACGTGCTAACAGTCAACGCACGGAAGACGGTCTTAATCCCGTTTACCAAAAGAAGGAAACTAGAGGCGCTTCACGCCCCAACACTTCTTGGTACGAAGCTATGCTTGTCCAACGAGGTCAAATATCTCGGAGTCTTTCTGGACCAAAAACTAACATGGAACAAGCATCTCGACTACATTACTAGAAAGGCAAAAATAGCGATGGGGGCAAGCAGTAGGTTGGTGGGGCTAAAATGGGGGCTACGGCCCAAGGCCGCACTCTGGATTTATAAAACCATAGTGAGGCCGATCGTCACTTATGGCTGCTGTGTGTGGTATAAGAAGACGCACCAACTCAACTGCGTGGAGAACCTCAGCAAAGTTCAAAGAACAGCCTGCCTTATAGCCACTGGCGCTCTTTCGTCCTCTCCCTCTGCAGCACTGGATGCCCTCCTGAACATTCCACCTCTGCACATTCACGTGCAGATGGAAGCGAGGATGGCCATTACGAGAGCAAAAATCAGAGGAAGGACGAGATGGCAATCTAGGGTCATAGGTAACCTCTACAATGAACTAATGAAAATTCCGGTCATGGATATGCCCTCTGACTCCATGATCCGTGAATACCGCTTCGATAAGCGGTTTACAGTCTTGTTACCTAGTAGACAAGACTGGGAGGCTGGAACTCCCGGAAATGTTAACCAGAATGACATCGTTTGGTATACGGATGGTTCCAGGAGGCAAGGCGTATCCGGGGCGGGATTTTGTAATGATCGCTTCAGAATACGCAAATTCGCCAACCTGGGTCGCTATACCACAGTGTACCAAGCAGAAGTTTTCGCAATAATTGGCTGTGTCCAAGAGAGTCTGCAAATGAATCTCCAGAATAAGAAGATATTCATCTTCTCAGATAGTCAAGCTGCCCTCAAGGCGTTAACATCCTGTGAACTTGACTCCAAACTCACTAGCGAGTGTGTCCTGCTCCTAAACCAGCTTGGCAATGCCAACATCGTAAATCTGATTTGGGTACCGGGACACTGCAATATCAGAGGCAACGAAGTCGCTGACGTGCTAGCAAAGGCCGGGGCAGAGAGCCCACTACTCGGACCGGAACCAATAAGTGGCGTTCCAGCCTGCATGGTCAGGCTCGAGTTAAAAGAGTGGGAGCATAAGCAAAGCACTGAATATTGGAAAAGACTACCTCGACTAGAACAGTCTAAGGCGTTGATACAGGCGTTCGATCAGAGACGAGCTGTAGAAATAATAAAACTGAGCAGAGGACATGTTAGGGCACTCACTCGGACCCTCACAGGGCACTGCAAATTAAATAAGCACCTGCACAACATGGGCCTTTCAGATACCAAAATCTGCAGGTTCTGTCGCGAGGACGAGGAAACGATTATCCACGTCCTCGGCGAGTGCATAGCGCTGCACCGGTGCAGAAGCCGGCACCTGGGAGCACACATGATCTCGGCAGACGAGATCAAAAGCTCCCCCATCAGCTCCATTCTCGGGTTTATCCTGGAACTGGAGCTACATGAGGTGCTGTAATAGGTTACGGGGCTGCCACAATAGATCATCTACTGGTCGCAGTGGCTATGAGACGCAGGGCTCACCCCATTTCTAACAAATAATAATAACATGAGAAATGTATGGAATTTGACGTTTCTTGACAGCTGACAGCTCCCACTATTCCCGCGAATTCTAGGCTATGTTTTACATATACATTATAAGGGATTTATTCATAAACGTTTAATAAAACCTTTGCTGACTAAAACAGTGTTTATAGGGCAGTTTTGACGTTTGAGAGAATAAAAAAATCATGCACTATTTTTGAATAAAATAATGAAACGTGCTTTATAACGCCTTGTTAATTACCAAAGGTTTAAGAAACATTTATGAATATGAATTGTTTATTTAAAGAATATATTTATAATACAGTTCTGACAATATTTTATCTCAAGCGAATGTATAATCAGGCATTTGAGGATTGTATGGGGTACTATTATTATCATAGATATCAAAATTTGGTGTCTCTGCGGGTCTTCCATTTTTGGTTCTGAGTTTGTGGGAAAGGTATGATACACCAAATATTCCCACAGCCTGAAAAGGAAAAATATTATTACCCCTTAGATTAAATTTTGATTTAACTACCCACATAACGAGCCAATGCTGTGAGAACTGGTGATGATTGGTGATTTATTAGCTTAGCTTTTAAGATATTTCGTCTGTAAATGTCCATGTTAAGTGTCGAATAAATGATTTCTTATTCTTATTTGAAATTCTGCTGTAGCGGACTGATTAGCTCGCCTTTACTTTAATAGTAAAATTAAACTTTTTACCTAGTTTTACTTCGATGATCTTGGAATAATATGTAGGTGAAAAAAAAACATTATTCATATTGCCGAGTGGAGAGGCCACGAAAGAAGTCACGTTCCTCTGTGAATGTCACTTACAACCTGTGCGGATAAAGAATGGGATCAAAAATGGCGGCGCATCTATTCACTTCTCGCTCGCACAGTATTTGCGTCTATACTCGCAGTCGTGGGGTACGAGTATAAACGCAAATAGTGTGCGAGCGAGAAGTGAATAGATGCGCCGCCATATCTGATCCCATTCTTTAACCGACCAGGTAGTAAGTGTTTTCTGCGGGGCAATTCTCGTACTTACATCGAAAATTACTCGAACATATAATAGTAGGTAGGGAATCTTATTTTGTAGATTTAAGAAGATGAATGGAGCCCAATTCTCGTGCTCGTGATATTTTGAAAGCATGGCGGATGTCATCTGGAGCCCAATTCTCGGGCTCGTGATATTTTGAAAACATGGCGGGTATCACCTGAAAATCTTACAAAAAAACTATTTTTTGGTGATATATGTCGTATGATGATAAATGTCACGAGCCCGAGAATTGGGCTCATGGTCTTTATTCACGATGTCGATACCTATTATGTGGTTTTGGGATGTGAAGAATAAAAAAATAATGGTGTATGTAGCGCAGTACCAAGAAAACGTTTTAAATTATCTATTTATTTACCTGAATGACTATAATCGTGACGAGGAAGTACAATATCACGCTGCTCAGTATTGCCACTATCCCCGCGACGACTGCTGTACATCCGCCAGGGTACGCGTTCTCCCTTGCACACAGCTGGATGTTATTGATATCCGTATCCTCGTCTATGGTGACGTTGCCGAGGGACAAGCCCGTCGAGCAACAAGTTATAGACAGACTTATGTTCAACTGCTCGTAAGAATCGGGGCCAGTCGTGCCGCAGCATTTGAACTGAAAAAAAAAGGTAGGTATTTGGGGCTATAAAATTTTTAATATATAGGTGTATATATATATATAGTTCACTTTTTTTCCCTTTTCAATATTGCACCACCTACCCCTCCTCTACTATCAAATATCCTTTGCCTGAAGGTTGTCTGGTAGAAATCGCTTCCAGCGATAAGACCGCTGAACTTGTAAAATTAAGTTTCTGTAATGCCTAGTTTTTTTAAGTTGTGGTTTTTTGTGCATAAAGGTATATCTTTCTATCTATTTCTTCGGGATGGGGTTCTTCCGTTTTATTTTAGATTTTTTTATGTGATAGGTGGCAGACGAGCAGACGGATTGCCTGGGTAAGCTATTGCAGCCGCCCATAGACACCCGCGGCACCAGTGGAGTCACTCCACTAACAGGACAAGCACTGGAGTGCTAGTGTGCTGCCAACAGTAAAATACCCCTTTCCCCCTTATTGGGCCTCCGGTACTCTCACTCACGCGGAACGCGGAACACAGCACATTGCTGCTTCACGCCGGTTTTCTGTGAGGCCGGGTATGACTCCGGTCGAGCCGGCGGCCCATTGATGCCGAAGACTCTCCCACCATCAGACGGTCCCACGGTCCGGTTCTTCTCATCTGATTCATAATTTAAAAAAAATACTAAAAAAATTGAACAAAATAACACAGTGAATTTGAAGCAATACTCATATTTATTATATTTGAGCCCATATGAATCAGACAGCAGAAACCGGAAATCCTCATTTCGTTTCAGGACATTAGTTCGCTCTTCCAATAGATGGCGCTGGGTGTAGATTGCATCGCGCAAGAGTTAGCTATAGGTCTTGTCGTTATCTAAGTATAGAATTTACTTATTTATAAATAATATGTATAAATTCAATCGTAAAGGGTTCGGCAGCAACATGTGACTCCCCTGGTGTTGAAAGTGTCCATGGGTCGAGGTGATCGCTTACCATCAGGTGATCCGTCTGCTCGTCTGCCCTATCTCATAAAAAATGCCTATTCTCGAGACATTGAAGTGGAGTTACAGAGGGGCAATTCTCGTGCAATCGACATTGAAAACGACGAATTCTAAAATTTCACACATTCGTCCATACAAACCGACATCAATGTCGAGTGTTCGAGAATATGCTCTGGAGCCCAATTCTCATGCTTGTGATATTTTGAGAACATGGCGATTATCATCCGAAAACCATACAAAAAAACTATGTTTTAGTGATATTTGTCGTATGAAAATAAATGTCACGAGCCTGAGAATTGGGCTCATGTAGTTATAGAAGATATTAATATTCTGATTGATTTCATAAATTGACTAGCGGTCGCCCGTAGCTTCGCTCGTGTGGAACCAGAGGGCCTAATTTAAAGCCGTCCCATAACGAGGGGGAGAGAATATAAGTGTCGCTTCCAAAAATAGGAGACACACAGCGCGTGTGAAAAAGAAAGTGGAACTCCGATTTGGTCGTAACGTCTGTTTTAAATTAGGCCCTCAGGTTTAATAATACAGTTGAGATACTTACAAGGCCTTCCAAAATGATGAATGCGTTTCTGGATTCCTCGTTCTCAAACGTCACCTGCAGATCGTTCTTCAGGGTGTTCGCTATTTTTGTGCCTACTTTATTCATAGAAACAGTCACGTAAATATTGCTCCCCAGTGCTAAGAGCATGCACACCAAATACTGGAAAGGAAAATGTTCTTCATTATTCGTGGAATCGTGGAAACAACTACCCCCAGCGGTATTTCCGAACCGGTACGACATTGAGATCTTCAAGAAACGATCCTATACCTTCCTAAAAGGCCGGTAACGCATCTCCACTCCCTCTGGTGTGGTGTCTGATGTCCATGGACGGCGGCGATCACTTACCATCAGGTGACTCGCTTGCTCGTTTGCCTCCATTTCTCATAAAAAAAAACATCATTATTTCATGGACTTAGGCCTCCCCGAATGATCTCCACACAGATCGGTCTGTGGATCGGTCCTGCGCCGCCCGCATATAATGGATTCCCGCGTCCTTTACCAGATCGCAAAAGCGGTCACTTTAAGCGTGAATCAATTTTTCGCGTACAAATGTTGGGTCTGCGTTTGTGCATGGTTATTTAATAAATAGGTAGTATAAGTGTTTGCCGACGGTTGTAACCCCGAAATTGTTTAAAATAGATCCGGTTTAGTAGCTAATAATTAAAACTGAATGGTGTCGCTAGTTAGGCTACCCGTCGCCTTAACTGAGAATAATATTACGTAGGATTGCATTGTATTCCACCAACGCCATCTGTTAGAAATTCACCTACATCTGTAGGTAAAGTTGACGTAAATTTTCAGGGTAACACATAATACTGCCCAGGAGCCCAATTCTCGGGACGTGCGTTAAAATGTCGTATTTTCTGTTATGTCACTTTTCCAATGTCGTACGAAAATGTCACCAAAATGTCACAAAAGTAAAAAAACTCTATTCTCGTGCCCATGCGACAGTAAAAGTTTCCGCTAATACGTTCCATTTTGTTGATTGACACAAATATACAATCGAGAAATATTAATGTTTATTGTTTAAGTATTAATTTAACATTTTCTAGCCTTTTTATATCAACAGTCATTTTCATGTTTGTATAACATCATAATTATCATAACTGCTTTAAAATACGATCAAAAAAGACGAAAAATAAATAATAATAAATAAATAAATAATGTTTATTCAATATCTTTTAAATTACATACATTACAAATGGCTGGGGTCTCTATTTAAGTATGCAATACCTGTGTTTAGAGACCCCGCTCCTCCTTGAAATTTACAAAGATAAGGATCATACCAAACTAATGTGTGTGTGTGTGTTTGTGTGCATTTGTTCGTATCTATAACTATGTGTGTGTTGCATGTGTATCTTTAGTGCGTGTGACTAAAGTGTAAGTATATGTGTGTGTGTCTGTATCTATGTGAGTTTGAATAACGTGTATCTGGTGTGTTTGTGAGTATGTACGTGCATGAGTGTGAGTGCGTGTGTAGTTCTGAATTTGTACATGTGTGTTAGTTAGTTTCGGGTATGTATGTGCTATATAATAAGTATATATTAAAACATAAAACTAGTAAAAAATAAGGTTCTCAATCTCATTATAGTCTTGAACCTGTAGCCAATTATGTAATGTGTATTTGCATGAATGTGTTGTTGTGGGGTGGAAATTTAGAATTTTATTTAGTTTGTTATAAATATGTGCCGATTGTACTGTAAATTGTCGCCTAGCGTGTGAAGTTCTAACCCTTAGTGTAGGTGCAACACTTTGCTGCCTTCTTTTTTTAATATGTTTAGTGGGCTCATAAGGTAGTTTTCTATGTAGTTTTAGAATCGACTGCAGAATGTAAAGTTTTCGCACAGATAGTAATTCACATTCAGAGTATAGGCTTACGGTTGGATATCTATATGGTTTATGATATATTATTTTAAGTAACAATCTTTGCGCACGCTCTAATTCAAGAAACTTAATTTTGGTAGAAGCGCCCCATACTGGTATACAATAATTTAAGATAGATTGGGCTAACGATAGGTATATTTGTTTTAATAAGGCTGCATCAGCAACACGTTTAAGTATTTTAAAAATCCAAGAAAGTTTCCTAATTCTATTTGTCAATAAGTCAATATGTGCGTGCCAAGAGAGGCGTTGGTCAACCATTACTCCGAGATACTTAATTTTTGATATTTTATTTATACTATAACATGAGCAATTTGGGTCACTTAAATCAAAAAGAAAATTGATTTTATGAAATTGTAATTCCGTTACACCGACCGAAAGTCAAAAGATTTCTTTTCAGTCTGTGGCAAAAAGAGATAGCAACTGTGGCAAAAAGACGCGTTAAAAGAAAAAAATAAAATAAAGCATTTTCTTTGTTTACACTGATCTTGTTACTGAGATAAAAAGGCTTAATGACGAATATTTAAAGGTATGTAGGTAATACTGGTGAAAATTTCTTCCAATGAAAGAAAATATAAGAAAAATTAAAATTCTCAGCTAAACAATCGTTCACACAGAGAATCAATCATCTTCTTAGTTTGTGCAGTTAATTTAAACTTGTTATGTGATTTGAACAACCAAACGTCAATAAACAACAAAACGCGAAACGACTCAAACGTCACGTTAAATTGGAGAAATATCACCAAAATCACCGTGATACTTCATATCGTATGGTCAAGACCATACGATACGTGTCGCACGAAAATATGTGACATATGTCACCATTCGACATCGCGAGAATAAGCAAAAACGTTTTCATACGATATCCGCCATGTTTTGTTGATATATGTCGTATGATGATAAATGTCACGAGCCCGAGAATTGGGCTCCAGGTATAGTTGACAATGGGTGTTCTGTCTACATATTTATAGTACCTATACACAGGAGAGCAATCAATTCGGATCACTTACACTTACGAAATCTTCACACGTTTTGTAAATAGAAAACACTCGTTGCCTATTTAAAACAATAACTGTTTTTACTCCACCGTGAATGCAATACCTACAAGTTTTACGCAAACAGTCAACTAGCAAGTCTGGGATTTGCGTACCGTTAAGTGATAAAAATACGAAGTGAATCCCATAAATGAATCATAAATATTATGGTAAACAACATGACACACGTCTCAGGTATTGTTATCACATTATCACACATGAAGAGGTGTTTTAATATTAATACGTCATTATCCACTTCAAATTACACGTGATTAAAGTTCCACGAGGATCAAAATATTCTATTATTAAGTTGGTGACGGAAAGCATTGTGGGGACACCTGGGTACACGTTTCTTCACTTATATAAAACACTTGAGAAAAATATTCTGAACGTGCTACCTGGGGCGGCTCTAGCCCAAACTTTATTGTCTTCTACGCACTATGTGCGGTTCGGGCTTTGGGATAAACCCTTTACCCGGGCGTCATCTCATGCCCGTCTGGGCATGGTGCTCGTTCCTCCTGAATGCGAGGCCGCCCGATTAGGCGCGGCTATATCACTAAAACATGTTTTTTTTGTATGGTTTTCAGGTGATATCCGCCATGTTTTCAAAAATGTCACGAGCACGAGAATTCGACTCCCGGAGCTCAAGGCTCCAATTCTCGTGCTGGTGACATTTATTTTCATACGACATATATCACTAAAACGTAGTTTTTTCGTATGGTTTTCAGGTGATATCCGCCATGTTTTCAAAATATCACGAGCACGAGAATTGGGCTCCAATTCTCGGGACGTGATATTTTGTCATCATACGATATATATCACCAAAACATAGTTTTTTTGTATGGTTTTCAGGTGATATCCGCCATGTTTTTTTCATATCGAAATCCCCAGAATTGGGGTCAATAAATGTCACAAACACGAGAATTGGGCTCCTGGAGCCCAATTCTCGTGCTCGTGACATCCGCCATGCTTTTTCATATCGACAATCCTGGGCATTGAGCTCCTGGTACCAGATAGATCATGGCTAGCACAGTGCTCCTCTGTCTAAGGGTCGCGAAGGTCAGACAGTCAGTAGTCGTAGACGACGAGCAACATCTACGTTTGGAGTAGAGTAAGGTAATGTTTTTACCAAAGAAAGGGTAAAGGGCTTTAGTAAGGTACCTACCGTGATGAGGAGACACGGTTTCTTCGCAATGGTACCACAACAGCCAAACGTAGCGATCACAAACAGTAAACACCCAGACACAATAACGATTGCCAGCATGGCGTAGATCATGCTCGCGTCGGGGTCCTTGCGCACGTCATCTCCGAGGAAGAGTAAAGGGATTGCTCCAATCGCAATCACGCATATTCCTAAGATCTGAAATTGAAAACAAGTAGATAATGTTTTAAACTTAGTGGTCAATAACATCAAATAGTTTATACAACGTATTATTTAAATAGCGCAAAACCTCTCGGGTGGTAGCTCAGCCCATGAAACTGAACATTTTCACTATGGGACCAACATTGAAATGGAAAAAAACAGCTGTTTCATACAAATTGGTTTGCTGCGCTGAACGAGTAGGTGGCATACGACCACGGCAATCCGGCATAATAATTTCAGCAGAGACAATTTTCTTGTTTCGTTCTTCGTAGAGCGTGTTTTTTGGTAGTCGGGTTTTAGTTTTAACATTTAATTTTTATTTAAAAATTTCTACCACACGGTACCGTCAAGCTATTTTTTTAGTGCTTACTCTAAATCCTCTAGAGGGTCTATTTAACTTGATGACACCTATGACCAAGACAATCAAGACGCTTCAAACGACACCTTATTTTTTCAAAAATGACAACTAGTTTAGAAGTTATGAGGGAACAGATGAACAACCATACATACATACAGGTCAAAATCATAACCCTAATTTTTACTTCGCCGCAGTCGGGTAATAAAGCTATCTGTGGTCCAGGTGGAGGAAAGGGTCATAAGATGTGTTAGCGCCGAGACTATGCCACATTCAGCTTTTTTTGTTGCCAGGGCCCGTGGGATCCCAACTTGAAAGATAGAAAGAACCACAGACTAAGTTTTTAATATTATTTAAATTTTGATTTTTCTTATTAACTTTGAATTTTTCTATTTTTCTTATGTTTACCTTAAAAAATAGACGAGAAAAAAATACGTCTATGGATCCAGATAAAAGAAAAATATTTATTTGGAGCACATATGTAAACTTAAAACTAATAACTTGAATGCTACCAAAATGGTCGCCACTTAGAATGGACAACATTTCAAAATTGCTAAGCTCTGAAACAAAAAATACCAATTCTTTGTTTACTTTTCCGCTGCTCGAATATATATTTATTAATTTTTTATATTGCTTATTTACTGAGAAAAAAATTAAAAACTAAAAAACGTAAGATGACGTCATCGGACGGCAGAATATAAAATATTTCTTTGCTTAGCACATTATAGTTTTAAATTTACGAAATGCCAAACCCATGACATGTAACTGTCAAAAAAAATGACAACTTGTCAACGTTGAATGTATGAATGACGTTGACAATGTTGACACTAGTATTATTTACCTTTGACAGTAGTACCTTTTTTTATTAAAACAATGATAAGCAAAGGAATATCGCTGTATTCAGCCGTCCGATGACGTCATTTGGCGCTTACGTCTATTTAGAATATAAAGAATTTCAATAATTATTTTATGCATGAAAATGGCCAAATTTTGAAAAAAGAAAAAATATGGGTCTGTTCATTATATGTCTATTTTCACATAAAAAAACAATATGGACATGTTAAAAATATGAAATGTTGTCCATTGAGTCATTGCTTGGAAAGCTGTTCTGAAAAAAAAATCAGCTGTTCCATACTAAATAGAATATCCGCGCATCAATAACAGCAGATTTTTTTTCACTCAGGTGATGCTCATATATTGGCAGTGAAGTCTATGGTGAAGTCTTTACACGGTATATGTTCACACCCTTAAGTATTATTGCTCCTTTTTTTACACGTTGTAGAATGAGAGGGCGGCATCATAAGTCTAAACTTGAGAGTAACGCCCAGGCATAAGGAAACTAAAAAAAAAAACTCTATACCTACATAACCAAATCTTAAGTGCATGTGTACTTACAGATATCACCGAATTTACAGCAAGCAACAAATACGCGGACACTACGTAGAAAACCCCCATCTTGTAAACAATGCACTGTAGGTGTCACTGCGAAGTCCCAACTTTTAATGAAAACATCCCATGAATCGATACGCCGGACTAGCTACATTGCACAATCATCAAGCTACAGGATGTTCTCTAAGTTTAAAGTTTAGTATTATACGTAAATACGCAAATACACTCGGGTGCAAAATAATCACACCTTCAATACAAACATGAAAAAGAAAAAAACAATTTTGAAACTACAGCGGTGGCAAACAAGCGTGGCTCGCCTGATGCTAAGCGATTACCGCCGCCTATGAACGTTTGCAACTCCAGAGGATCTGTATACGCGCTGCCGACACCTCTAAAAACCTTAACTCCCCTTTTTTGAAGAACCTCATGTTGTATTCCCCCGGGGAAACCTCTGATTTTTTTTGCGCGATTTCAAATTATCATCATAATATTTATGAAATAGTGTAAGTGTTTGCCGAGAGATTGTAACCCCGAAATTTTTTAAAATAGATCCGGTTTAGTAGCTAAAAATTAAAATCGATTGGCGTCCTAGTGTGCACTTTCCGTCACTTTAAATAACACGTTGTATATGATTAGGAAATGGCAACCAACCGATGGACATCGACTACGCGGCAGCCCCAAAAAAAGATGGTGTGACGATTTCAATACGTATGTCCAAGAATGGCAAGTAAAGGCATTTGATAGGGAGGAATGGAGAGACTTGGGGGAGGTCTTCGCCCAGCAGTGGGACTCTACAGACTAATTAAAAAAAAATAGGATTATATTTATTGGGGCTTACTTCGGTCTATAAATGGAAAAGTATTTTGTGCCAAAATTATATTAAAATGTAAGTGACTCAATAGCAATTTATTGAAAAAACATGTCAATAAACAAAGAAAAAGCAAACAGTTATTGCTTCATAAAACATTCTAGTATAGACATAGTTGCGAAAATCACACATTTATCTCAAGATCTACGTCTATTGAAGTTCAAATTAACGTTATTTTTTTCGTTTAGGCCCGTGGATAAACAGTGCGCATTTATGGCATTCAATATTGTTAATGGAATGAGATAACTTAATTTACCGACAAGACAACGAGAAGTAGTATTAAGGACTGAATAATGAATGAACTAATGATTAGGGAACTGTGGACTTAATTATATAATTAGTCCATGCTATTGAGTACTTTTTGTATGGAAATCAGGCGAAGATGCGATTTTTTTGCAACCAAGTGTAAATAATGGATTTTCCTGTGTGGAATAAGGCGTAGGTAAATAGACATTTATTTACGTATACATTGAATGATGTTTGTAATTAGTAATTAGGGATAAAAGTTTATTAGAGTTTCTTCCTCATACGCACGTACGGATTCCTCATTCGTCTTTTTTTATGTCATAGGTGGCAGACGAGCAGACGGAACACCTGATGGAAAGCAATTGCCGCCGCCAATGGACACCCGCGACACCAGTGGAGTCACAAGTGCGCTACCAACTATACAAAAACATCCCCTTTGTACTAACTATACTTTGCAATTAGATTTATCTGTTATTACAAATCCACTTCAATAAAGATAGCGAGGAGTTCCTAATCTGATAAGTGTTTGTTCCAACTATCAGCTGATAAGGTGTGGTGAGAATGAAATGTGCACTAATGACCACACTCTAACACTCGTTCTCAGAAGCTTTTTTTGATGACTCCGGAAAATGGATTATTCCCAACGGAGACCACTGGTGGCCGTTGACAGATTTTTTTAGTTTTCGTCGCAACGGCCACCAGTGGTGGCGGTTGGGAATAAAAAAATGGATTATTCTCAACGGCCACCACCTAACGGCCACCACTGGTGGTCGTTGTCACATTTTTTAAGTTTTTGTCGCAACGTCCACTACCTAGGAAAGCATTTAGTTTTCCTGTGTTTATTATTGAATTTGCTTTTGTTTTTTATTGTGTTATTCATTATTACCAACTTTTTTAGTTAGCGCAGAAAGACAAAAGTAAAAGGTTTCTCAAACAGGTGTTATGATGATGATTCATACCTTACTAATATTACGTTTTAGTCACTAAAGTACTGCAATATTGAGACATTTAAGTATGTAGGTTAATTCAATAAAAAAACCAATAAAAAATAAATTTTGTAATATTTATAAATGATGTGTATGGTTTGTGAACTTGTAGATACTCCTGGTTATTTCTTAATCCATATCCTATTTTGAACTGATTGAGTTATAAAATACTTACTCTTATCCGTCTGCTCGTCTGCCATCTATCACATAAAAAAAAGATAAAACATTATTAATTCAAATTAGGATCATACTGAACACTTATAACTTATTCGTATTATCATCTACCACTCGAAATGTCGATTTCTACTGAGAAGACACCAGCAAGAAACTCAGTAGTTACTCAATAGTTACACTGCTGGCTGCAGTGCGAACACTACCGGGAGGAGGACTGCGGGTAACCTTCCCCACCCATACACTGCTGGAGGCAGTGCAGAGTGAGTTGGGGAAAATTACGACCACGAATCCTCCCCATGCGTGCGTCCGTGGGCCGTCGGATAGCAAAAAGTGTTGAGGGCACCAATTTACCGCCGTTGCCCGGGGAACACCGGATCCCGCGGTAACCCCACAGATTAGTATAATAGTAGCTAGCTAGGTAACCCTTTCTGCCTGAAACAAACCACGACTGGAATTAGAACAGAATTTGGGTTCAGTGGCGTAGCGTGATTAGACTAGAATTTACCGCCCCTTGAAACCTAAAAATCCCACACCCTTACTGTCTTTTGATTTTTTCCTATGTAGGTATTTGTTGTCTCTCTAAAATGTTAACGTTTACTAAACGGTTTCGTTTTCGCCCTCTCCTCAGCCGATATTTTGTCAGGCCTTTTTGAAAACAGACCATAACACTAATTTTAAATTCATGAGTCCGAGCACCTTACTTACTCTATGAGACTGAGTGAGATATATTTATTATTCTATTGCATGAAAGCCTTGAATTTGACGGACGGGGCAAGGTGCCGATGATTCTATGGTTAGTACATACACAACCGGCTGTGCCTTTTCATAGAAAGCCTCGCGAAGCCGTAAGTACTGGAGCCCTAGAGCCCAATTCTCGTGCTCGTGATATTTTGAAAACATGGTGGATATCACCCGAAAACCATACAAAAAAAAACTGTGTTTTAGTGATATATGTCGTATAAGAATAAATATCACGATCATGAGAATTTCTCGGGATTTTCGATATGAAAAAACATGGCGGATATGTATCGCATGAAATAAATGTCACATGTCACGATTCCGAGAATTGAGCCCCAGGAGCCCAATTCTCGGGCTCGTGACATTTCTTTTCATACGATATATATCACTAAAACATAGTTTTTTTGTATGGTTTTCCGGTGATATCCGCCATGTTTTTTTCATATCGAAATCCCGAGAATTGGGCTCCTGGAGTGAAATGCTCGACGACATTCTTTCTCTACTGCACCCGTATAGAATCTGTTACAGGAGCCCAATTCTCGTGCTCGTGATATTTTTGAAACATGGCGGATATCACCTGAAAACCATACAAAAAAACTATGTTTTAGTGATATATATATCGTATGAAAATAAATATCACGAGCACGAGAATTGGGCTACAAGACCCCAATTCTGGGGATTTCGATATAAAAAAAACATGGCGCATATCACCTGAAAACCATACAAAAAAACTACGTTTTGGTGATATATGTCGTGTGAAAATTAATGTCACGAGCACGAGAATTGGGCTCCAGGACCGGTTGGATCTCCTCACGAAGTTATCATACCCAGTGACGTTTTTTTTCTGAAAATAGCACATTCCGTTTAAAGCCCGCGTTTTCTAGTTTTATGGGTTAGTAGGACCAAGAAGGTTATAGCTTTATACTCTCAAACAATCGAATACTAAGAAAACTTGATTTTAATAAAATAGTTAAATGAATTGAATTTAATTAAATTTAATAAAATAGTAATTAAATCATTCAAGAAGTAAACCAATATGGTTTACTTCTTGAATGATTTAATTCTTGAAAGTGTGATTGATCTCTTTGGTTTTGCAACAAACATTACTTATTCTTAACATTAATGTTAGGTTCTATCAATAATCTATGGATACTTCGCCTGAATACGCCGCCGCCCAAGCTTATCCAGGTCGGACACAGTCGAAGAAATGTGAGTGCTCAACTTAAATTTAAGTCGATCTAGCGCCACCAAAGGAGTCCTGTAAAAAGTGCGCTTCGGTCGCCCTCAACATTCCAGCTTTATGTTCATGTTTACAAGGAATCTAACATTTTAGTTCCGTGTTATGCCTTGGGACTTCTTTCGTAGCGAGCGACTAGCGCGGATTTCTTGTAGGGTGGTAGTAGGGCTGAAAGGCATTCCAGTTTGGAAGGTCAAAAACCGTAAAACCGGTTTTGTTTAATTATTTTTGGATTGGTAATTAAAGTTCTAAATTAAAAATATAAATGTCAGTATTACATGTGTCAAAAACGCATTCGTCGACGTTGTTTTGTGTTTCCGAATTTCTGTTGTATTTTCTTTGTTTTTGCTGTCTAACACAATTAATATTGCTTAGTTTTAAAAACACTGCCTTATCTGGTGCTAAACTTGTGAAGTCACATTGAAAAGTTGTTAATTTAGTCACAAAGACGTGTTGTGATTGTGATTCAGCAATTTAACCAAATATTTAGTGAATTTCTCTACAATATGTTTTACTTGGCTCTTAGAACGTGCTGGTCGCGTTTGTGATCGCTGATCGAAGGCTAATAATTCAATCTCACGAAGGTAAGGACGTGTAATAGGCCTAATTGGCGTTGAAGGTTGGACTCGGTTGGACTGTAAGCCTGTCCCCGTATTTAGGCGTCATATTGACGTGCATTCATTATAGTTATGGTGTAACTTGTACTAAGCCATTCAAATAGGTCAACAATACGTTATTGTGGTGTGTATGCAAATAATTGACAATGTATTGTTGAATGGTCTTATGTATTTGGTGGTAGTGACTTCCAGAGTTTTGGTATCATTTCACACATTAGGTAAAAAATTGTGATGTGGGCACTTGATTTATTACAGTGTGAAATTGTGGTACAGTTGGCCACATGTTGGGTTATTGCAATCATTAAAAATAGTTCAATTGATATTTTTCACATGAGACTTTTTAATTGTCACTCGAAAACGGTATATGTATGTGCACTGAACTGTTTTATTAGTTATCACTGAGTTTGTAAGTAGGTACGGCCATGAGTTGGGACGCCTTTTGCATGAGACTTTTTAATTGAAATAAAAGTTGCACTTTGGTGACGAAATAGTTTATATTTTAGTTAAGTTCGTAATTGTACAGATAGGCACTAATTTAGCACTACTTAAAATAGGAAATTACAGTGAAAACAATTAAAATAATGTGGAGATATTACTTTTACAATCTTGACTCTAAGCGCGCGTGAATCTGAATCTCCTGCCTGTCATTTGTTATTCTACTTCTTTTCGTCAGCGAACGGCGGGTTGCCCCTATGTGTAGCTGCTCTGTGTTGGTTCAAAGTTTTTTAATAATTTTATCTGCAATCAGTCTGCTCTTTTAAGATGTTTCACCACATTTTGCTGGAGTAGGTGGTCCGTTAAAGGGTGTTGCAGTAATCTGCCCCTATATTAGGTAACATTTGGTTTCTCTTCCACTGATTCCACATTAAAGTATTTGTGGATCTCTGAGTTTCGTGTGAACCACGCTGCACCACTGATCATTCTCAGGATGTTATTTTGTGCACGTTGTAAGCATAGAATGTTGGTCCTGCTTGCAGTTGACCACAGTTGGATGCTATAGGTCCAGATTGGCTTGATTACTGTTCTGTAAACCCTAAGTTGGTTGCTCAGTGATAGTGTGGACTGCCTCCCTAATAGCCACAAGAGGTTTCTGAAACGGTTGTTGACGATACCTGACATCAACTATGAATATGAAATTAATAATACAATTAATAATGTAACTAAATGGCTTAAGTATAATAATTTATTATTTAATTTATCTAAAACGAAATATATACAATTTTATAATAAAAACGGGAAGCCTCTGAGGATTGAAGTGAACCACGAAGGTAAGTCAATCGCAGAGTGTTTCACGGCGAAATTTTTAGGCATAGACTTGGATGCTAAATTAACGTGGAAGGAACAAGTATCTAGTGTTTGTCAAAAGACTAATAGATTTGCATATGCTCTGTACCGCATTACAAACCTCAGTAACATGAAGACAGCACTCACAGCATATCATGGCTATGTTTGCTCTATTTTGCGATATGGTCTTATTCGATGGGGAAACTCAGTAGACGTTAAAAGGGCTTTCCTTATACAAAAAAGTGTCTAAGGGCTATGAGTGGTATTGGGCCGATGGACTCCTGCAGACCGCTTTTTAAAAAATATAACTTGTTAACACTGCCATCAATATATATTTTCGAGTCATGCACTTTTACAAAAAATAATTTGAGTAGTTTCAAGAAGAAAAATGATATGTGCGCTTACTCTAACAGATATCCGAATTGTTTGGTGGTGCCATCTTGCTCAACAACGAGCTATTATATGTCTGTCAAATTATACAATAAGTTGCCAGAAGCATTAAAGGATTTACTCATAAAAAAATTCAAAAATAGTTTATATAAATGGTTGTGTGATAGATGTTTCTATATTAAAGAATTTATGGAATGTAAGATTTAATTTTTTTTTTTTTGTTGACATTATATTAATTATTTTTTGAGTGACTTATTCTTTGTATTGATTTTATTTTGACTATGTATTATTTTATTATAACTTAAGACAACGCTAACTCTCTGTTATTGCATGCCAATATTAATCGGTTAAATGTGAGAATCTAAATGATAATTATGTAACTTACTGTAACCACATTTACCGCAATAAATGATTTCTGATTCTGATTCTGACATCATTTCTTTTCTGCTGAATTTGATATTTCCACATCATGCGCTGGTTCAGGTAGAACCCCAAGTATTTAACACATGTGGACTGCGGTAGCGGAGACTGGCCGAGGTGGTTAGTAGGGCACAGTTTCTTTCAAAGTGTGAATGTGATGTGATTTAGGGGAGCTGGCTCTTACACGCCTTTCCAGCCACTCATTACTTTGATCGTTTTAATTAATACAACTTGTTATGTGCCCTTTCTAAAGTGGACTCCTTTTTCCGCACCTAGACTCTCTTTCGGTCCTTTGTGCGTTATTATGTGCCCTTATTAACCTAAACGATTCCCAAATCATGCTGAATCTGTAACCTTGCTTCTGTTGAATTCCCTGTCTAACGGTTCCAATGGTCAAACAGCAGTTGCTTCATTATTCTCAGCAATAATTCATGGTCCAAGCATCCCACACTCCAAATTGTGGTGTGGGCACTTGATTGATTTCAGTGTGAAATTGTTACAGTTGACCACATGTTGGGTTATTGCAATCATTAAAGATGGTTCAATTGATATTGATCTAATGTGTTTGATGTTTGATATTTGTATACGCTATGTGTGGCGGCTGTGTTGACTTAAAGTTTTTTTTAATAATTCCATCTGCAATCAGTCGGCTCTTTTCAGGCGTTACACTACATTTTGCTGGAGTAGGTGGCCCGTTAAAGGGTTAATTAATTTAAAAAAAAATCATTAAAGAAACTAAACTTAAATTAATTTAAAGAAACGAGAAGACCCTATTTATTTATTTATTGATAAAGATTTACCAACATCATATCAGTTTGCACATACAATACCATTACAAGGATGCCTTAACTAAAAGATATGCCTATTATAGGTAAATACATCATTGTTGAACTTAATTACGACTAAAATATAGTTATATTAGGTAAATTATCTACTTAGTATTAATTTTTCTACAATTTAAAATCCTTCAGCTTATCATTACACTTTCGCTTATATATGTCACCGGAAAATAACAAGATACGGATCTTGTTATTTTCCGGTTTATCAATTTCCTAGGAAGTTTATAAACCTTCGTAGGATTCTAAACGGGAGATAAATTGTATTATTTTACGTACACACTCCACTCCGATTTATCAATTTCCGACGTCACACGGTAAATTTATAAACTAACGGATATCTATTCGTAAAATTTTATATGGTTCGACCAATCACAGAAACTATTTTAAATATACGAATCTTTGAAATACGTAAAATAACACACTTCGCTCTGATTGGTCAATGTTCATAGTGGCAATGCCAATCAGATCGCGCGTAGCGTTTGGATATTGCTTACTTATTATTTTACGAGTTAGTTCAGTAAGTTCAATGTACGAAAATATGGACTTAAAATAATACAATTTATTTTCCGTTTAGAATCCAACGAAAGCTTATAACCTTCCCAGTAAATTGATAAACTTACGGATCTTGTTATGTTCCGGTGACATATATACCTTATAGAATTTTTTAATCTACCACCATCGTCTGATGATTCTAGAGAAAAACTTGTTTATAATGGAGAATGTTCTCATTAATTTTATTGTTTAGCTCTCCTAAAAGTCCATTAAAAAGTAACAAATATAATTGAAGAAATACTGTGATATGTCATATAGTTTCTGAGATATATGGATTATGTGTCACTTCGCAACACTAGCTCAGTCCACTCGCTTGTCCTGGCAATACATCGCCCGTATCTCCATCAACATGGTTGAAAATAAAAATATGACTGAAAATAATATTACGATATGTCGTGTATTTCCCGAGATAAATAATTAAAAAAAAAATGTTTTACGATGACGTCACAATACTAGCGCGCGGCTGCGAAATTTTAATTTTCTATAATTTCATCAATACTTTTTCTTTTTTGATGAAACAAAAACTTGTGTATTTGTATAGATATTAGCTCTACTAGGACCATAATCTATTAACATTCTCCATTGTGACCATGTTAAAATTTGCTAATAAAATCTATAAAAAAAACACCTCTTTGTTGCAGGTGCCTTAAATAAACAAATAGTACAAAGTAATGGAAGTCATGCAGAATCCCCATTCAAGCCGGAACAACGGACAGCGCAGGGACGGGATGAACAATGAAGTATCATCCACCTCAAGCGAAGATATCTCACAAAACGACCCTGTCAAAAAGTTCAACAACTTCTATAAAGCACGTTATACGGAGTCCGCTGCATCTGACAACGAGATAATGGAACCACGAAAACCAGTTCTGCCGAGGAACCTCCACAAAAGCATGGGGAACATTCACGAAGGTTACAGAACTGATAATAATTTGAATAGAGTACAAAATAGCGTAAGCAATGTAGATCTTAGTCTTCATAGCGATGAAATCAAAAAGTTTGAATCGTTACAAGTGCCTATCGTTGGGTATGAAGTGATGGAGGAACGGGCACGGTTCACAATCTACAAGTTGAAAGTTGAGGATGACAAGAGGGACCAGTCGTGGCTAGTTTTCCGTCGCTACACGGATTTTGTTCGACTGTATTCGAGGATAAAAGCTGAACAGCCAAATCTTGTTTTGCCGTTGCCAGGGAAACGTTGGTTTAGAGATAATTTTGAGCCAGCGTTCTTAGAAGACCGCGTGAGGGGTTTACAGGTGTTTGTTAATGCGATACTGAGTAAGCTGCCTAACCATAGAGTGGTAAGAGAGTTCTTTTGCTTAGACGAGCCTCCACAAGTGTTTAGTCATCAACCGGAGGTGCAAGCTGTTTACGGTGCGTTAGAAGACTCCATTACAACTTTGAAGATGCAGTTGAAACAAAAAGATGCAACGATAATGCACCTGCAGAAGCGAGTGGTGCAGTTGGAAGCTCAATCGAAGAATTGCTCCATGTGTAGTACAAATAATACTGTTAATTCTATGTAAGTGATTTTTTTAGTATTCGGACTCAAGTTTTATAAAAGAATGAAGGTTGGACAATACTATAAGTGTCCAAGTGAGAGCCGAAACGACGTTACGCGGACGTGTCGCAGTCTTTTTTTTTTACGTGATAGGTGGCAGACGAGCAGATGGATCATCGTCAGCCCATTTAAGTCCCCACTGCTGGGGCACTTGCCTCCCTCAATCACATGAGGGGTAATTGCCATACTCACTACGCTTGGCAGACGGGTTTTGATATAAATTCAAGAGTTTTCCTTCTCTGGGTGCTGATGATCATGCCAGCAGATTTACCTGAGTCGCCTTTTACGACACCTCGGTAAGAGTGAGGGTGGTCTATTCTACTCTGCCGGGCACCACACGGCCTTGCAGCAGATGGATCACCTGATGGTAAGCGATTGCCGCCGCCCATGGACACCCGCGACACCAGTGGAGTCACAAGTGCGCTGCCTTTAACTTACTGACGCATCGAAACCCAGCACAGTGCTTCATCACGCCGGGTTTCTGTAAGGTCGAACCGGCCCATTCATGCCGAAGCGTGGCTCTCTCACGTTCTGGTGTAGCGCCGTGGTTCCAACGCTAGCCGTAGAGTCTGGATGTTTGTGATATGGATAGTCACACCATCAATGTGTATGATACGAATCCTTCAATCGTATTAAACACGTTTGGTTAAATAGCAATTAAGTAAATGGGGGTCATTTCCTCTGGATTGGGCCTCCGGTACCCTCACTCACGCAGCGAAACACAGCACACTGCTGTTTTTTTGTGAGGCTGTCCATTCATGCCGAAGCGTGGCTCTCCTACGGTCTTTGTCGTTTTACGTAGCGTTTTCAATTTTAACCGACTGGCCGATCCGATACTGTTGACGGCGAGTATCCGTCCTGAGAGTCACTCAGGACATTAATTTATGTGACCGCAGAACAGACGTGCGAACTGAAGCCGGCGTGAAGCAGCATTGTGGTGTGTGTGTGAGTGAGAGTACCGCAGGCCCAATTCGGAGGAAAGAGGAATTTAAAAGTTGGCAGCGCATTTGCGACTCCACGGTGGTGGTGGTCGGCGGAAATCGCTTACCATCAGGCGATCCGTTTGCTCGTCTGCCAAATTAAAAAAACCGCGTATCGCAGTTCTGGCTCTATTGCTCACGTGATTATATCTGAACTCCCCACTTTAATTGGGTGTTTAGTTCTAGAAACAGTTTTCTACCAAAGAGGGTTTTCGCGTGTAAAAAATCCGCTAGATGGCGTAATGTTGGACTGAGGTCCAACATCAACCGCATTGGTAGTTTAGTTTGTCAAATTGTCATTTTGACAGATCACCATATAAAAATCAACATATAAAAAAATAGACGCCCTGATCTCGGGGTCCTAGGTTCGATTCCTGGGTCGAGCAAAAAATGCGTTTCGAATTTTTCGAACATAGAGCGGGTTTGTTATCACCAATCCGCATTTGGCAAGCGTAGTGATTAAGCCTGATCCCATCATAGTAGCGATGACTTGATTTCTATGATGGAGGCCTTTGCCCTGTAGTGGGACAGTTATAGGCTGATTAAAAAAAAAAACCAATCACATTGTCTATGGACCTCACTCCTATAGTACTCTATCTAGCGGATTTTTCACACGCGAAAACCCTCATCAGTGCAAGCGGGACCCTCAGCTTAAGTTTTGAGACTACAGTTTCCATGTCTATTCAATAACGATTTGTGGCTGTACAAAGTAAATAATTATTAATCTAGATTACTTGTTTTCAATGTTCAACTTTTGTGATATTAAACATGTATTATAATGAAAATATTTATTCTGAATAAGTATTGATGTTTTAGCATTTAGAATTTTATATTATGTCATTTGAATGACAATTTAAAGCATTTGTATGTGTGTAAAATAATTTAGTATTAGATATGTCACCGGAAAATAACAAGAACCGTAAGTTTATCAATTTACTAGGAAGTTTATAAACTTTCGTAGGATTCTAAACGGGAGATAAATAAAGAGATAAATAATGTGGACGTAAAGTATTATTTTACGTCCAGATTTTCGTAAAATGATAAACTTACTGAACTCACTCGTAAAATAATAAGTAGCAATATCCAAACGCTACTCGCGATCTGATTGGCATTGCCACTATGAACATTGACCAATCAGAGAGCAGTGTGTTATTTTACGTATTTCAAAGATTCGTATGTTTAAAAGAGTTTCAGTGTTTGGTATAATTTTACGAATAGATATCCGTTATGTAATAATTTTACCGTGTGACGTCGGAAATTGATAAATTCACGAAAGTGGACGTAAAATAATACAATTAATCTCCCGTTTAGAATCATACGAAAGTTAATAAACTTCCTAGTAAATTGATAAACTTACGGATCTTGTTATTTTCCGGTGACAGATATAAGTTAGGAATGAAACTCCCTGCCGAGGTCTGTTTTTCCTGACCACTTTAATCTGGACATCTTAAAGGCAAGAGTGAACAGGCATCTTTTAGGCAAACGCGTATCAACCTAGACCTCAAGTGGTCAAGCGTTAGCCTATAGACCAAAAGAAAAGTTATTTTAAAATAGTGGAAATGTGTTACGTAGTGGCCTCCTACCAATATTTTGGATATTACCTATGTATAAAATATACACGGGTGTGTGTTTTAAATAAATTTACATACACTTAGCATATATAGAAAATATATTTAAATAATTTGCTCTTACAATTATATGTGCATAGCTATGTGGTAATGACTAAAATCATAAAAATGATTTAAAAATAACTAATAATAATTAATGTTAACATTATTAAGAAGGTATTAAATGTAGATCAGTTTTCACCTTTTTTTTTAGGTAATAGGAGGCAGATGAGCATACGGATTACCTGATGGAAAGCGATTGCCGCCGCCTACGGCCACCCGCGACACCAGTGCGAGTCACATGTGCGCTGCCAACCTTTAAACCCCCCTATCCTCTGTATTGGGCCTACGGTACCCTCACGCAACGAAACACACCACATTGCAGCTTCACGCCGGTTTTCTGTGCGTCCTGTGTATCACTCCGGTCGAGCCGGCCCATTCATGCCGAAGCGTGCTCTCCCACGGCCTTCCTTACAATGCATCGTAAAAAAACCAATAGGTAGGTACAGTTTTACCAATTTTATAAGTTACACCAATGTACCTGCGCAGTAGTCTTATTTTTGAAAACGAGGAAAAATCTTAACCAATCACAACACTCCATTTACGCGCGTCAAACTTACAATTTCTTATTGGTTGATGCGTCAGCGCCATGTTCGGTGCGAGTGCGGTTAAGAGAGAGATAGCATTCCTCTCTGGATTTATTGAATTAAATCATAACGTAACGCAATAAAGTCTGTATTTCAACTGCTTTCGCAATCGTAATCAATCGGATTTAACTTGCTCTTCTGCGTGGACGAATTTTTCCGATGTAACTTATAAAAGTGGTACAGCTGTACTGTGAGTTGTATCAGTATACCTATTTACATAATGTGTAGGTTGAAACACAAACATCTATCAACGAATATTAGCAAGGTTGGAAGTGCATATTCTTGACTCCATTGGAGTTGCGGCAGGTGCCCATGGGCGGCGGTAACCGCTTACCATCAAGTAATCCATTTGCTCGTCTGTCACCTATAAAAAAAACTTCTAAGACGGATCGAAAAATAATTGAATCGTGTGATTTTAAAACAACACATGTCCTCATCGTCAGCCCATTTAAGTCCCCACTGCTGGGGCACGGGCCTCCCTCAATCACATGAGCGGTAATTGCCATACTCACCACGCTTGGCAGACGGGTTGGCGAGGGTTTTGATATAAATGCAGAGTTTTCCTTCTCTGGGTGCTGATGATCATGCCAGCAGCTTTACCTTAGTCGCCTTTTACGATACCTCGGTAAGAGTGAGGGTGGCCTATTCTACTCTGCCGGGACCACACGGCGATTTTGGTTTCTGAACTAATTTCATTCTCTAACCACCTTATTCTAAATCGCGATCTTAAGTTATTACAATACTAAAGCTCATGTCATCCCGTTCCAACACCCAATGTTAAAAGGGGTTGGCACGATGTTTTTTACGGGACTATCCTGGGTTTTCGCGATTTGAAATAAGGGGGTAAGGGTTTAGCTACATATGTTGTCAAAATACCATACATATTCTTACAATCTAATACCATTAAACAAGAGTGTCAAAATATGGTATGGTTTTAAAATATCACATCTTCAATTCATCAAAAACTGTGTGTTGTTTTAGAACGTATCTCTAAAGTTTCAATGAAAGGACTTACGTTGTTTTAAAATCACACGATTCAATGAACAGTTATCCAGTAGGTATTTTCGGGTGGTTTCTAAAAGCAACACCAGATGACGCTACTCTCACTATCAATTAAAAGTTCCTTTTTTGTCTATGATAGTTATGAAATATTTGATAAACCATCATGATGACATTTACGGTCCTGCCATATTTAACTTTATTTTACCCATAAGAAAATAGAGATAAAAAGTAAACAAGTAAAATACATATTTTACTTGTTACTGAAAAGTTTTGTTTTGAATCACTCTCTGTCATTTAAAATGTACATAGCACTAAAAATACACATTAACTGCGAAGTATTAAGATATTTAATGTAAAAAACCTAAAACAATTTTCCCATAAATTAGGGTCCACATGAAATATCATACCACACCTAACATTTACAGGGACTGATTGCGCCATCTAGCGAATCACTGGGAAATTTATGAATACCTACTGGAAAACTGGTCATTGCACGCAAGCGGAGCTGCGGGTGGCCTAGTTTTAAGAATAAAATAAGTTCTTCATTATTATTAATTAGTTTGACATTTTAATTTTGCATTTACATTCAATATAAGGTAAGTTTTGTAAAATATAATCTCATATATTTAGCTTATGGTAATGTTTAGCTACTAAACCGGATCTATTTTAAACAATTTCGGGGTTACAACCTCTCGGCTAACACTTATACTATTTATTAAATAACCATGCAAAAATATTGGATCCAACGACTACGCGAAAAATTTATTCACGCGAAAAGCGGCCACTTTTGGCGTAAATCAATTTTTCGCGTACAAAAACGGACCCAACATTTGTGCATGGTTATTTAATAAAAAGTATAAGTGTTTGCCGAGAGGTCGTCACCTCGAAATTGTTTAAAATAGATCCGGTTTAGTAGCTAAAAATTAAAATCGATTGGCGTCGCTAGTGTGCCCTACCCGTCACCTTAAATGAACGACAAAACAATTGATGTCCATTTTATTTGTTTTTCCCAATTGTGCAGGGTATTTAAAATAATTAATATTTAAACTTATTTGATGTTGTAGGTATAACTATAAGTCTGTATTACATACAAATATTATTACTACAGTGTTCAAAGTATTGATAGTCAGTAGCTCGACATTATGTGCAGACTGCCACTCATTTTTTTTCTTGTTGACTCGATCTCACGTTCAGCGATGGAATGATTCCGCCAATGTCAATTGTTTAACGCAGCTTTAAATATTTTGACCGGTGGAAAAGAGATTACAAAACAAACAAAAAAAAATCGATCAATTTTGACTGCCACTCAATCGATATAGTTAGTGTTACATGTGTGCAATTGTTTGTCTTAAATAAATAAAAATATCAACCCGGAAATGTGTGGAACAGTAGATTTCTTTTTCTCTAATTTTGGTGATCAAACATGTTAAAATAACCGTATATATCGCAAAAACAGTTATGTTGTTTGGTTTTCATGCGACATCCGTGTTTATTAATTGTACTTATATAGAAAATCCCGAGAATTAGGCTCCTGGACCCCAATTCTCGAGCGAGTGACATTTATTTTCATACGACATATATCACTAAAACGTTTTCAGGTGATATCCGCCATGTTTTCAAAATGTCACGATCACGAGAATTGGGCTACTGTCCTGCTACTGGCTACCATTGTACTGTAGATTGCAAGATCTTATTGTATAGTGTGTATTATTAGATATTATTATAATCCGTGCCAAATAAATTTGCACAAATGATCACTCACATCACCCCTTTCACCAATGCACTCCAAAAATACATAACGTTGTATCTAAAACGTATAGGTTGTACACACGGTATCACGTGGAATTACCTATTTTGGAATTTGGACTGTCCTAATCTTCAGACATAAGGATGATCAAAATTCCAAAACAGGTGCTATTTTTGTACCTAGGAAATTTACTTCAGGAGTAAATTCTAAACGGGACTAAGTGGGCATCTGGTGGAAGGAGGCGTGCAAATTTTAATCCCCAACATTAAGTATTTTGAAGTTATGTATATTTTCATTTTGGTATCTAGTTATGAAACTTGTTAATTTTAGCGACAGTTTTGTATAGAAAACGATATTTATCGGAAAGTCGAAAGAAGAGGTGAATGAACTTTTGTTGTAATTTATTTGACACGGACTTTATTATTGGCAATGTATTTTCTGATCAACCAAAAATGTTAAGAATTTTGTCCTAAAATAAATAATGTTAGTTATAATTCTTTTTAAAATAGAGTACAAAATATTGTATGTATTTTTACAAAATCGCACATGAAAATCAACATGCTAATTATTAGTCCTAATTTGAAATGTTTTCTAGATACACCGCCTTTAAGGTGACGGGTAGGGCACACTAGCGACGCCAGTCGATTTTAATTTTTAGCTACTAAACTAGATCTATTTAAATACAATTTCGGGGTTACACTCTCTCGGCACACAACTGTACTATTTATTTAATACTTATAGTTAACTGTTTGGTCGGCTTTTGCACTCGGAATTTTGGATTACCGCCAAAAGTGGCCGCTTTTGGCGTGAATCAATTTTTCGCGTACAAAAACGGACCCAACATTGTGCATGGTTATTTAATTAATAGTATATGTGTTTGCAGAGAGATTGTAACCCCGAAATTGTTTAAATAGATCGGTTTAGTAGCTAAAAATTAAAATCGATTGGCGTCGCTAGTGTGCCCTACCCGTCTCCTTAAGTTACGTTTAATATGGTTAAAATCTCATAACAACATTTTTTGAGTTAATAATATGTTGATTGTCATGTGTAATTACTTTTTGATTCAGATGATTCATAATATCCTATAATTACTCTTTATTTTAGTAAGACAATGTTAAAAGCCGGTAACAAGGTTTTAGGTATAGACAACCACACATTGGGTGTACTTATCTATGAGATTTCCTCAATTGATATTGAACCGAATGTGTTTGACATTAAGGTTCAATCAAAGAAAGAAGCGGTAACTTCATAGCATGGATACAAAAAAATTGTTGGACTTTGAAAGTTACCATTAGTCTCAAATTGCTACAGCTGGGGTACAGGGTCCATACAAAATTACCTATGGTCCTTTGCTAGATTTATATACTTTAAAGTGTGGCTGTCAGTACTTCCATACAAAAGTGTAATCTGCAAGACTACAATTAATTTAAGAATTACCCAGAAACGTTAAACATAACTATAAAAATGTAAAAGTAGTAGTCAATTATACCTACTTTATTTAAAATGGGTGCTAAATGTATGTCACAGTTAAATGAAATTTGATTTATAATACATTTTAGGCTGTTATAAAGTTGTATTGTACAATTTTAAGTAACATTCTATTGAATAAAATGACACTCATTTTCTTGATTCTTATTTGTTTTATTTATTCTTCTAAATTCATTATAATAGATAAGTACATTAATATGAAAAATATAAAAAATAAATAAAACGACTGCTTGTTTTAACAAGTTTATTACAGGTAAAGTATACCTAATTCTTTCTCGACCAATATTAAATACATACATATAAATTTTATATGTCACCGGAAAATAACAAGATCCGTAAGTTTATCAATTTGCTAGGAAGTTTATAAACTTTCGTATGATTCTAAACGGGAGATAAATTGTATTATTTTATGTCCACACTTTCGTACATCAATTTCCGACGTCACACGGTAAATTTAAAAACTAACGGATATGTATTCGTAAAATTTTATATGGTTCGACCAATCACAGAAACACTTTTAAAATACACGCATCTTTGAAATACGTTAATTAACACTGTGCTCTCTGATTGGTTAATGTTCATAGTAGCAATGCTAATCAGATCGCGCATAGCGTTTGGATATTGCTTATTTTACGAGTGAGTTCCGTAAGTTTATCAATGTACGAAAGTGTGGACGTAAAATAATACAATTTATCTCCCGTTTAGAATCCTAAGAAAGTTTATAAACTTCCTAGTAAATTGATAAACTTACGGATCTTGTTATTTTCCGGTGACATATATACCTTAATTGGGATGAGACTTTTCAATACAAAACATTCATAAAACAATATTATCATTATTTTATATGAGATTAACCAAACTTTTAGGTTAATATATTTTGATTGTTATTTATTCAGAAGTTATGACATAAATCTTACCACATTGTGTTTACAATTGTACCAATTTATTTATATCAAATTTAAATACATAAATTTATTATATCGTAAAATGTTAGACAATACTGACATTGGACACAATAATTAAGCGCATGGGTTAGGCACTTCATTAAAAAAATAAGTAAAATTATAAAACCGGCCTTTTATGAGTGAACTTAGTCCACCTTATCACAGAGGTTTATTCCCGCTCTCCACCCCGGGTGGACAGTGAAACAATTGTTAAAAAAATTGCCGCTGTCCACCCCCTCTTTCAACCAAGAAGGGGTGGACAGCGGGATTTTTTTAACAAGTTGTTTCACTGTCCACCCGGGGTGGACAGCGGGAATAAACCATCACAGAACGGTCTAAAGGTAATGGCATACTAATGCTCATGCTATCTCGTTTCTACACTGCAACTGTTAAAAGGGGCTGGTACCTACGAGTTTTTGTTCCAGAAATATTGCTATATTCAGGGCCGTCTTTACCTATAGTGTTAGAGGGGCGCCGAGAGATGTAACATTGTTTCATCTAGGATTGTCAAGCCGAAAAGCTATGGATAGACAACCCCTTGGGGTACCCGAAACACCCCCATGTATGTTCCTACGCCTGAATATAGTTTTCAAATTATGAATATCCATGACCTTCGGCTTGACACCCTAAATAAATCACCCTGTATAAACGTGGTGGGTGCGTACTGCGCGTTTAAGGTGACGGGTAGGGCACACTAGCGACGCCAATCGATTTTAATTTTTAGCTACTAAACCGGATCTATTTGTAACAATTTCGGGGTTACAACCTCTCGGCAAACACTTATACTATTTATTAAATAACCATGCACAAATTTTGGTTTCAACGCGTACGCGAAAAATTAATTAACTGCCAAAAGCGGCCACTTTTAGCGTGAATCAATTTTTCAATCAATCGCGTACAAAACGGACCCAACATACCCCGAAATGGTTTAAAATAGATCCGGTTTAGTAGCTAAAAATTAAAATCGATTGGTGTCGCTAGTGTGCCCTACCCGTCACCTTAAATCACCTAACTATTCCATATTGTTCGCACATTTTGATACAAGAGGGCGCCAAATATTGATTGCCCCCGGGCGCTATTTGGGCAAGAGCTGCCTCTGCCTATATTTCGTTTTTTTTTATAAAGGCATGGACTAATTATTAGTCCATGATAAGGGGACTGACTTTATAAGCTAGATCAACAATCGGAGCTTATTTATAGTCCGCGCTATCAAATAAGTTCGTGTAAAGATATATTATTTGATATTTTCTTCTTAGTATATATATACCCACATTACACATACACGTTAGGTACACAAAATACACTAGACAAGCGTCCGTGGCACTCATTCAGCTGGTCTCACTGAAAACCAGCGTCATGGCCTTTGTCTGGGCTGTGACATAAGCTGAGTGAGGGCCATTTATACTAGACGTCATAACACATCATTATATTCATTTGGCACTGTCTGGACATGATTGAATATAGTTTTGTTTTTTTTTTCCTTTTGTTTTATTTTTATGTATTTTTAATTGTTTTATGTTTTGTTTTCTGTTTGTACCAAATTGTGTTCTGTTTATAATTGCTATATGTTCTGTGTTGTGATGTCTATAATAATAAATATTTTCTTTCTTTCTAAAGCGCGCTCGAGTCGCCATCAACATTCGAAATTGAGCTTTATACTCATAAACACAAAGAATCTTAAATTTTTAGTTCCGTGTTCTTCCGCGACATTTCTTCCAAGGCGCGAACTCTATCGCGTAGATGGCCAAAGAACTGGTGGAGCTTCTAAGGTGACTGGTTATTTTTTAACGTGATATGTCAACGAAACAACCAATGGGCGAGCCAATTTGACGACCCGATTGGAACAGTGGTAGTGAACGCTGCCTCTGGTACAAGGGTTGCGGGTTCGATCCCCGCACAGTACAAACATTTGTGTGCATGAACATGTTTGTTTGTATTGGTCTGGGTGTTTGCTATGTATTATAAGTATATATTTACAAAAGAAAAGTATTATATGTATATATTTGTAATCCCACTGTTGATTCTGATATCCGTAACACAGGTGCTTGAGCTACCTATCTCGGAGTCAGATCAATGTATGTGATGTGAAATATTTATTTATTAAAAAAAAATATATGTTGAAGTTAGACCTGAGACCAACAGTTCGCCACCTAGCGGATTATTCACACGCGATAACTTTGTAAAAGAAGTGTCCACTTTTTCGGTGACATAATTTATTAACAATATGAGAACGGTTTATTCGAAATAACCTATGAAATCAATATTTGAAACTCCACTTTTTCGGTGACTATAATTTATTTATTAACAATATGAGAAAGGTCTATTAGATATATAAAAACAATATTTAAAACATAATTTAGACGTTAACTTATTTTAAATTGCTTAGTGGAAAAACTTCATATTTTGACTTTAGCCGCCTAGTTGAAGCAGTCTTGTGTTCTGAAACAAAAAAATAATTATTTAATTTAGATACATACAAAACGTTTATGAAGGATGATAAATAATTATAAAACATCTTTACCTATGAAATTGTTTTTTTTTCTAGACATAATAAGATCTATAACTCCTATAATAAGCAAAAAGTTACTGTTGATCACCTTTATTGTCCCTAGCTTAGAGTCCCTAAAGCACGCCAATGGACTACATTTCATATTTTTAACATGTCCATATTGTTTTTTTATTTGACAATAGACATAAAATGAACAGACCCTTATTTTTTCTTTTTTCAAAATTTGGCCATTTTCATACATAAAATAGTTATTGAAATTCTTTATATTCTAAATAGACGTAAGCGCCAAATGACGTCATCGGACGGCTGAATACAGCGATTTTCCTGTGTTTATCATTGCTTTAATAAAAAAGGTACTACTGTCAAAGGTAAAGAATACTAGTGTCATCATCATTGTCAACGTCATTCATTCATTCAACGTTGACAAGTTGTCTTCTTTTTTAGACAGTTGCATGTCATGGGTTTGACATTTTGTAAATTTAAAACTATTATGTGCTAAAGCAAAGAATTATTTTACATTCTGCCGACCAATGACGTCATCTCACATTTTTTAGTTTTTATTTTTTTTCTCAGTAAATAAGCAATATAAAATTTAAATAAATATATATTCGAGAAGCGGAAAAGTAAAAGAAGAATTGGTATTTTTTGTTTCATAGCTCAGAAATTTTGTCCATTAAATGAAACCACTTATTTTTCACACACAATATATTAGACCACAACTTAGTGAGTTGTGGTGTGGTGAAGCAAATGTTTTAATCGACAATAGAAGATAGTATCAAAAGTAAAAGAGATATAAAAGACATAGACAATATAAAAAAAGGATGGTTGTGGCCGTCGCCAACAATTACTATACTATAATTTGATTTTGATTTGAGACAACATTTTAATGCAAATAGATAGATAGATAGATATACTTTATTGCACAAAATACACAACTCAAGTAGTAAGCATTACAGAAATTTTGTGTACAATTTCGGCGGTCTTATTGCTGAAAGGGATCTCTACCAGACAACCTTCGGTTAAAGGACATTTAATAGTAGATAAGGGGTAGGTGGTGCAATATTTAATAAGGGGAAAAAAAATAGATGAACTGTAAATGTTAAAATATAACTTATAACCCTAATACATAAGTAGATGTATGTCCTAATACATAAATTAAATAGAGATCAGATATTATTATATAGATAGATAGATATTCTTTATTGCACAAAAATAAAATACAAGCATGATACAACAGCAACAGACAGTACAATATGGCGGTCTTATCGCTTGTAGCGATTTCTTCCAGACAACCTTTGGGTAGAGGAAAGAAATATCGTATTCGTAATAAGGGAAGGCAGTGCAAAGTAATTTAACAAATGAAGTTGAGAATGGCAGAAATATACATTATTTTATATATTAATATTATGTATGTGTTTTTCTCGTGGTCCCATTTATTTATCCCATCAATGGGACTACGAGGGACACTTACTTCTGCAGCACTGTGCTGTGTCTCGCTGCGTGAGTGCTGCGGTGCCGGAGGCCCAATCCGGGGGAAAGGGGAGGTTTAAAGGTTGGCAGCGCACTTGTGACTTCACTGGTGTCGCGGGTGTCCATGGGCGGCGGCAATCGCTTACCATCAGGTGATCTGTCTGCTCGCCTGCCTACCTTACCAATCACATAATAAAAAAAAAATCTTGACATATTACGTAGGGCTATTTACACAGGCTGATTATCATACATCATTTTTTTTATGATATAGGTGGCAGACGAGCAGACGGATCACCTGATGGTAAGCGATCGCCGCCGCCCATGGACACCCGCGACACCAGCGGAGACACAAGTGCGCTGCTAACCTTTAAACCCCCTTTTCACAGCAGCACTCACGCAGCGAGACACAGCATAATGCTGCTTCACGCCGGTTTACTGTGAGGCCGTGGTATCACTCCGGTTGAGCCGGCCCATTCATGCCGAAGCGTGGCTCTCCCACGGTGAAATCGCCCACGGATAATGATATTCATCTTGTAAACAGCCGATGGTAAGCGGTGACACCCACAGGGTGTTTTTTGAAGAGCGGCAAACGAGCAAACCGGTCGCTTAATGACAGTAACGGTTTATACAGGATGTACTCGTGTTGACCGATGGAAAGAGATGACACATACAGGATGTTTCTTGAAGAGCGGCAAACGAGCAAACCGGTCGCTTAATGACAGTAACGGTTTATACAGGATGTTGTACTCGTGTTGACCGATGGAAAGAGATGACACATACAGGATGTTTCTTGAAGAGCGGCAAACGAGCAAACCGGTCGCTTAATGATAGAGTAACGGTTTATACAGGATGTTGTACTCACATGTTGACCGATGGAAAGAGATGACACATACAGGTGTTTTTAAAGAGTGACAAACGGGCAAACCGGTCGCTTAATGACAGGGCAACGGTTTATACTGAATGTTGTACTCACATATCGGCTGACGGTAATACTCGAAAAACACCCTGTATGTTGAACGGTAAAAGATGACATTATACAGGGTTAGCGGCGGGTAGGGGTACGGATTCGATATATTATGCCACCCTCATTAATCTCGAAAATATGTTAAACTTTTAATTGTCATCTTAGTTTATCTTAGTAAGTTTAGTTTAATTATTTATAAGTATAAGTCAATACGAGTCGAGTCATGCTGCACTGTTTATTGACGTATTAGTATGGCTTAGAGTAGTAGTATTCTAAGATGTATTGTTGTTGTAATGGATGGCTAAATAAACTATTTGTATTTGTATAGGGTGTTTATTTTTTTCCAAACTGCAAATCTATACAGGATGTTGCGTTCTACTCTCTACTCACACGTGGGCTGCTGCCCCTTGTCCATGTACTGCACGGTGCGGCGCTGCGGGAACACCTTGTGCACGCGCTTCCTGTGGGTGTACAGCGAGGCTTTGTGCTTGAAGGACTGCTGGCACACGTCGCAGCTCAGCGGCCGCTCGCCCGAGTGGATCACCAGGTGTTGGTTTAGGGCTTTTTTGTCCTGGAAAATTAGGTTTAAAGAATTTTTATTCTCATGAAAAACTACAAATGTTTCACTTAAAATGAGACATTTACAATTTAAATTAAATATTTGCTTGTTCCTCTGGTGCATAAAAAAGGAGACGTATTCTAGTCAATTCGCAACATCCACATTGACGGCCGCGATTTTAGATAAAAATAAAAATGGCGGATGATAAAGTGGGCCAGGCTCCATAGAAATATTGTCGAACCCCTTTCCTCAATTGATATTGAACCAAACGTGTTGGACATATACTTTATTTGCCAATAAATAGGGTGGTTACATAGAAAGTAGATGATGTAAATTTACATGTTGCTTAAACGTATTTAGCCATTAGATTGTAGCATGCAAATATTTCAAGTTGTAAGACCATTCAAAGTTCTCTGTGGTAAGACCTATTTGTAGGACCTTACACTACACAGATAAAAAATGGGAAAAATAATAAAAAAAAATACATTTTTTAAGCATAACTCTTGGGTAACAGATATCGTGAATTAAGTCCATTTAGCATGTTAGATCAACAAAATAAGCGAAAAAAAAATCAGCTGTTCTATCCATCTACAAGGTGATTGGGATTTTTAGACATGATATGTCATATTGTCAATTAACGAATAAATCAGCCAATGATGCTGAAGTTTGACCTCGGTACACAGACGCGTCATCTAGCGGATATTTCACACGCGATAACCCCAATTAAAGCGTTGGATTTTCGTTTTAAATAAAAAAAAACAATGCTTTTTTTTACTGTAGATAGGTAAGCGTTTGACCATATTTCACCTGATGGTAAGTGATAATATGGTCTAAGATGCAGCACGATTACCTAGAAGATACCTATTCACTCGCGCTTTGAAAACCCCCAAATTGTAGCCTCCTAGGGAACACCTCTTCAGGCAGCTGATTCCACTGTTTCGCAGTACGAATTAGGAAACAGGATTCAAACCTCTTTGTGCGGACTTTTGGTATTTCTACCATGTACCGGTGTCGATTGAGGGTCTGCCTGGTGGAGTAGTGGAAGAACGGAGATGCTCCAATGGCAATGCTATAGATAGTTACCGTGAAAGCCTTCTTGCAGGTGGGGCAGACGTGGTTCCTAGGCTTCTCCTTCTTCTTCCCGTGGACCCGCAACATGTGCTTCTCCACGTTAGCCCGGGAAGCTATAGGCTGCAATGCAACAGGGAACATGTATAACTACAGTTGAAGGTAAATAAATAAATATCTCACAACATCACATACATTGATCACATACTTGAAGATCCGTTAGGAACAGTGGTAGTGAACGCTGCCTTTGGCCCAAGGGTTGCGGGTTCGATCCCCTCACAGTACAAATATTTGTGTGCATGAACATGTCTATTTGTATTGGTCTGGGTGTTTGTATGTATTATAAGTATGTATTTACGAAAGAAAAGTATTATATGTATATATTTGTAATCCCACTGTTGATTCTGATATCCGTAACACAGGTGCTTAAGCTACCTATCTCGGAGTCAGATCAATGTATGTGATATTATTGTATTTGGTATAGCAATTCTTTGCAATTTATTCTTAAGTAAATAATACACTTAAAAAATCACCGTAGGGCTCAGGTGGGACTCGAACCCACAACCTTCCACAGTCCGGGTGGCTGCACTAGCCATTTATGCTATCCGAACCCCTTGCTAAGACGACGAATTTTGTAAGTGCTTGAATCGTCATGAGCCGACGATAGTCTCATCAATATTGTAGGTATACTGTGTGTGTGTTGTGGGTTCGAGTCCCACCTGAGCCCTACGGTGAATTTTTTAAGTGTATTATTTACTTAATGTATGTGATGTTGTGAAATATTAATTAATTATTATAAATGATTATTAATTATATTAATTATTTTCGGATGATTGGCGGACTATATTGTTGGAATGCCTGAAGTTTTGTGAGCGAAGTGTGTGCTAGATTAATGTTAATATATTTGTTAATTTTGTTTTTATTTTCTCTTTGTGTATAATTTTTGTAAATTTGTATAATTAATGTAATTGGTTAGCAAACTACCGTGTTAATTATAGTCAATAAATAAATAAATAATAATAAATATTTATTGATCTGACTCCGAGATAGGTATCTCAAGCTCCTGTGTTAAGGATGTCGGAACGAACAGCGGAATTACAAATATATACATTTAATACTTTTCTTTTGTAAATACATACTTATAATACATAGAAAACACCTGGACCAATACAAACAGACATGTACATGCACACAAATGTTAGTACTGTGCGGGGATCGAACGCTGCGTTCACTACGATCCAAACGGGCCGTCGTATAATAGATCGTAAAATAACACAGTATCAGCCTATAAACTGTCCCACTGCAGGGCAAAGGCCTCCATCATAGAAATCAATCTATTATGATGGGATTGGGCTTAATCACCACGCTTGCCAAATGCGGATTGGTGATCACAAACCCGAGCTATGTTAGAAAAATTCGAAACATACTTTTCGCTTGACCCGGGAATCGAACCCAGACCCCGAGATCACGATCCGGTACTTAAACCACTAGACCAACAGGGCGTTTACAAAGATGAAGAAATAACAGAGTGTATCGTTAAAAATTACCTTCATTTAACCACCTCTATAACCCCTCCCTTTCATTTTAATTTGTAATTCCCAATTGGGTCCAAAGGTCTCACTTTGGAGCTGGGGTACGCTCGGTCCATGATTCAGGATCTGGTGAGTCTGGTAGTTATTGGTGTAAATTGAAAAAATAAATGTTTTTATCTTATCTTTATGTTATCATTATCAACATCGCCATGTTGGTCTAGTGGTTTAAGTACCGGGCTGTGATCTCGAGGTCCTGGATCCGATTCCCGGGTCGAGTAAAGTTATGTTTCGAATTTTTCTAACATAGCTCGGGTTTGTAATCACCAATCCGTATTTGCCGTGTGGTCCCCGGCCGAGTAGAATAGGCCACCCTCACTCTTACCGAGGTGTCGTAAAAGGCGACTAAGGTAAAGCTGCTGGCATGATCATCAGCACCCAGAGAAGGAAAACTGCATTTAGTTCAAAACCCTCGCCAACCCGTCTGCTAAGCGTGGTGAGTATGGCAATTACCCCTCATGTGATTGAGGAAGGCCCTTGCCCCAGCAGTGGGGACTTAAATGGGCTGGTGATGATGATGATGATGAATCCGCATTTGGCAAGCGTGGTGATTAAGCCTAATCCATCATAGAAGCGATGACTTGATTTCTATTATTGATCCTTTGCCCTGCAGTGGGACGGTATATATGCTGATACTTTATGTTATCATCTTTACGACGTTTTCCCTTCATCATCAGCCTATTTAAGTCCCCACTGCTGGGGCACGGGCCTCCCTCAATCACATGAGGGGTAATTGCCATACTCACCACGCTTAGCAGACGGGTTGGCGAGGGTTTTGAACTAAATGCAGTTTTCCTTCTCTGGGTGCTGATGATCATGCCAGCAGCTTTACCTTAGTCGACTTTTACGACACCTCGGTAAGAGTGAGGGTGGCCTATTCTACTCTGCCGGGACCACACGGCCACGGTTTTCCCTTACCGCCGAGCTAATGGTAGAAACTAACTAACTAGGTTGGCGCAGCGACCCATAGTGAGTCTTGGCCTCCGATAATAAGAGCCTCCATCTTGGTCGATCCTGCGCCACCTCCTGCCAGTCATCTGCCGCGAGTCCGCGCAAGTCTTTTCCGACCTCATCCTTCCAGCGATATCTCGGACGGCCGACTGGCCTTTTGCCATTAGGACGTCCATCAGGGACGTCGCTCGCTTTAGTTGCAGGCCATACTTTAAAAAATTAAAAATTCTGACTTTGGCATCAATGTACATTTTAGCTGTTTGCAATTTTGTCATTAAAAAATAAACATTTATACAAGGACGTCAGCGATAACTGTCCTAGATCGCGACGTCTTATCCATAAAAACAAATTGGCCATACCCCCAGCCAAGCTGCATTTGGTTTCTGCGGGTGTATGGCATATGTCTATAAAAATATACAATAATTTACCCCAAAATTTGAGAGAAATTAAAGAGCCAACAGTCTTAAACAAAAAATTTAAGGAAGTTTTTAATTACAAATAGTTTTTACTCGTTGGAAGATTTTTTTAAATTTAAGTAGGTAATGTTGTTTTTGTTTTATTTTTTTATATAAGAGATTTAATTATAAAAGGATTTAATTTTATAAAAATATATTTATGTACGACTAGTTTTTAAGATTTTTATATTTTGCTATGCCCTAACAGGGTGCATGTGCTGTGCTTTTGTTATATTTGTTAACTCTGTAATACCACATGTAACGCAATAAAATATTTGAATTGAATTGAATCGTCTCCCATTGTTTCTAGGTGGCCGAGCCAGCGAAGTCGATGCGCTTTAGTCTCGCCAATGATGTTGGGCTCACCCACCTGGTCTTCCAGTTCCCTGTTCTTTAGCCTTCCAGGCGCCATCCGGAGTCTGTATAGGTCCCAGAATCTTCATCCAGATCTTTCGTTCTGCCACCAGTAGTTTGGTCTCTTCTTTGCGGGTCAATGTCCAAGCTTCACAGCCGTACATCAAGATTGGACGACGGATTTTTGTGCGTTTGCTAAGAAGCCTGGACACCACCAAATACAAAACTAATGTCTCAGTTACCTACCTTATCACATATGGGACATTTGTGGGATGTCTTCCCTAAATGCTGGTAGTTGAAGTGGTCCTGCATAGCCTCCTTAGTGGGGTAACCCTTGTTGCACATCGGACAAGGGAATCTGGGAAAATTGTAAAATACACTCATAAAGATATTTTTTTTATTATTATTAAAAAAATAAAGATAAATATAGGCCGTGTGGTCCCCGGCAGAGTAGAATAGGCCACCCTCACTCGTACCGAGGTGTCGTAAAAGGCGACTAAGGTAAAGCTGCTGGCATGATCATCAGCACCCAGAGAAGGAAAACTCTGCATTTATATCAAAACCCTCGCCAACCCGTCTGCCAAGCGTGGTGAGTATGGCAATTACCCCTCATGTGATTGAGGGAGGCCCGTGCCCCAGCAGTGGGGACTTAAATAGGCTGACGATGATGATGATGATGATGATGATACAACGTAAAACATGAGCAATAATACTTAAGGGTGTGAACTTATACCGTGTAAAGACTTCACTGCCATAATGGGACCGTGAGAGAGCCACGCTTCGGCATGAATGGGCCGGTTCGACCAGAGTGATACCACGGCCTCACAGAAAACCGTCGTGAAGCAGCACTGTACTGTGTTTCGCTGCGTGAGGGTACCGGAGGCCCAATCCGGTGGGGAAAGGGGACCTTAAAGGTTGGCAGCGCACTTGTGACTCCACTGGTGTTGCGGGTGTCCATGGGCGGCGGTATTCGCTTACCATCAGGTGATCCGTCTGGCCGTCTGCCTCCTGTCATAAAAAAAAATTCTATACCTCCCCATTTCTCTCGATGCTTATGTAATACTTGAACTGTCGTTTTATGATTTTATTTTTTTATTTTATTTACTTTATTAAGGAAAAATACAGCTGTTAAATAGTACTCTGTTCTAAAATTACTTAAATAATACATCAGCAATTTAAATTTTCCACTACAGATTAATACGTTTAGTGTTGTGAGACAAAATACAAAAAAAAAATGCGAAAAAGGATGATTATTTTTGTTACCTATTAATTTACTTCAAGACTAAAGATTTTTTAAAAACTGTAATCTTATCATGAAAAGTGTCGATATGGTTATAGCTGCTATTAAATTTATTACATGCTCTAACAATAAAACTATTTTTCCTGTAATTACATTTACATAAAGGAGTAGCAAACGTATTCTTATGCCGCGCGCTAGGTCTGGAACACTTATAAAACAATTTGCTTAACATGATGGATGATGATGGTTGATGACATGTGATGTCGTCTACTCACTTGAACACGGCTTCGCTGGCGTGCTTCCGGCTGTACTTGAGGTGCGCTTGGTACGTGGCCAGGTGGGAAAACACCTGTAAACATTTAACTGCGGCCGTTAGTGTTAACTTTACAGACTTTACAGACCAATGGACAACATTTCAAAATTGCTAAGCTCTGAAACAAAAATCTCCAATTCTTTGTTTACTTTTCCGCTGCTCGAATATATATTTATTCATTTTTTATATTGCTTATTTACTGAGAAAAAAATTAAAAACTAAAAAACGTAAGATGACGTCATCGGACGGCAGAATGTAAAATATTTCTTTGCTTAGCACATTATAGTTTTAAATTTACGAAATGCCAAACGCATGACATGTAACTGTCAAAAAAAAAGACAACTTGTCAACGTTGAATGTATGAATGACGTTGACAATGTTGACACTAGTATTATTTACCTTTGACAGTAGTACCTTTTTTTTATTAAAACAATGATAAGCAAAGGAATATCGCTGTATTCAGCCGTCCGATGACGTCATTTGGCGCTTACGTCGATTTAGAATAAAAAGAATTTCAATAATTATTTTATGCATGAAAATGGACAAATTTTGAAAAAAGAAAAAATATGGGTCTGTTCATTTTATGTCTATTTTCATATAAAAAAACAATATGGACGTGTTAAAAATATGAAATGTTGTCCATTCCGTCGGTTATTTTCTATTAACATTTGCAGTGATGCTCTAATAAAAAAAAAACAAATGTTTTACCATTACCATTATGTACCCAATACTAGTGGTAAATATGTAAACAGATGCTGCCATACCGACAGCTAGTTTTGTAATAAATGTCACTGGATGGCGCCACTGCGCCAGCCAATTATAGCGCATGCTGTTTCTGATTCTTTCTCTTCTCCTGTTGCCATTTTGCGTGCCTGTTGTTCTTTTTATACAATAAATATTTTATACTTCATTTTTACGAGTTTACTATTCTACAACGGACCCTCTGGACCCTTTTCAACTAGTATCCTGTAAACAAGCTCAAGTAACGTTGTTTTTATTGTTAAGTTTCGGCACTGTTTGTCTTTCTGTATGTCAAAATTTTATATAATTATTGCTTCTTAATGACTGTTTGTGCCAAAATAAATTCTGTAGGATGTTACTCTTTATAAATGGTATAGATGTCACTGAAGTGCCTTCTGATTAGAAAGAAAGAAAGAAAAAAATTATTATTATAGACATCACAACACACAACATACAGAAGTTGTAAACAGAAAACAATTTGGCACAATCATAACATAAACATAAATCAATTAAAAATATATATAAATAAAAACAAAAGGAAAAACCGGCCAAGTGCGAGTCGGGCTCGCGCACAAAGGGTTCCGTAGCAGCAAATATACATTATAAAGATTTTATATCATCGCGGATTTTTAAAGGTGTACAATACTGTAGTATATTTTTTGATCTATCTTATAAGGTTCAGCCATCGTTTTCAGTGTAAGCACAATAACTTAACCAAAATTACAGTTAAATCAACCTATCTCAAAAACTATAAGAGATACTTTGATCAAACCAAAAATCGTTGAAAGAGTTAATTAGCATGCATCACCTCTATTTTTTTTAGAATTTTATACCCCGTAGTTATAAAAATAGAGGGGGGGGGACATACTTTTTACGACTTTGAGAGCTGATATCTCAAAAACCGTTCACTTTAAGAAAAATGTTTTTTAGAAAACTTTATATCATTTTAAAAGACCTTTCCATTGATACCCCACACGGGTATGTACATCGAAAAAAAAAATTTCATCCCTCAGTTACATGTATGGGGGGCCCCACCCCCAATTCTTTTTTTTACTATTTAGTGTCATATTTTTGTAGCGGTTCATACAACACATATTCCCATCAAATTTCATCACTGTAGTACTTATAGTTTCCGAGTAAATCGGCTGTGACAGACGAGACGGACAGACGGACATGACGAAACTATAAGGGTTCCGTTTTTGCCATTTTGGCTACGGAACCCTAAAAAAATATATAAATTCAATCATGTCCAGACATTGCCAAATGTATATTATGGTGTGTTATGACGCCTAGTATAAATGACCCTCACTCAACTTATGTCACAGCCCAGACAAAGGCCATGACGCTGGTTTTCAGTGAGACCAGCTGAGTGAGTGCCACGGACGCTTGTCTAGTGTATTTTGTGTACCTAACGTGTATGTGTGTAATATGGGTATATAATACTTACATTTGTGTCTAAATATATCTAAGAAGAAACTAACATCTAAGAACTAAGAAGAAAATATCAAATGATAATGAGATACATACTATTAAGTTATTATAATGAATAAATGGGAGTGTGGGAATCTACAGTTTTAATATAAAATGTATTTACAGTTTGAATATAAAATGATTAGTGATGCGGAACTATCGATAATTGACCTCAAATAGTGTTGCTATTGGTCAAAACTATCTATAGTAAAGTAAATTTGATCAATACTATAATATGAATAACGCCAATACTTTCAATCGACTGTTTTAATGCCCGTTACTATCGATAGTATTGTGTTTCTAACAGAATTAATCAAAAACTATCGATACTACTGATAGTTTTGTACTGTCGATAGTATCGGACATTAAACAATCGATAGTATCGATATTTTATTAAATAACTGACATTTTAATTATTTGCAGGCTATCCTATTAGCGAAACATGAGAACATATTTTTACTACTTCTATGTCATAATCATAACTGTATACCATGTTTTGTGCAAATAAATAATTTATAATAGTATTACCGTTATCAATAGTATTGATCTAATTTTACTATCGATAGTATCGATACTATTGACAACCAGCAATACTATCGATACTATTGATTTTACTTCTACTATCGAAAGACTATCGACAGTGGACTCATTGTATGAAAGTTTGACGACTAAAGAGTAACTGGCGAGTTTCTTGCCGGATCTCCTCGACCAGAAACAACTTTCCAAGCCGGTGGTAGAATCTCATTATGTTTTTTTTTGTTAGTATATTTTATCAACATGTAGGATTGGTGATCGGTAGATGCATGATAAGGAACGTGTAAGAGATCGATATTTGAATTATAGAATGACGTGCGAGAGTGAGATAGACGACGAATGGCGGACGATGTAAAGACGGTGTAAGACGACGACGCTTGAAGATTATTATAGAAGCCTTATTCCCGAAACCTGGGTGTATTATTTATTCTGTCCCACAAACATATATTCCTTATACATCTTCACTGTATTATCATAGGATTCTGAGGTCAGCATATCTAATGTAGGATGTCATGCTACCTACAAAAATAATTAGGTAAGCCCATATGTATTAACATGTAAATTATACAT